>NQII01003821.1:57542-119759 GCA_002778355.1 Clitarchus hookeri | reverse complement strand
GCGTGAGAAGTTGCGGTGTTGTGCGCTTTCGTCGCACGCTCTCTCTCTCTCTCTCTCTCTCTCTCTCTCTCTCTCTCTCTCTCTCTCGCTCGCCGATGAGACTGTCACCCTGTATTCGTGCACAGCCGCGTTACTCTACACCGAACGTGCACGAAGTAGTTTACATGACCTTACGGATTTCTCGTTTAGCCATGAACACCATATATTCTCGAAGTAAATAAATACATCAGCGATTTTAATTTGACTACCCAATGAATAGAGAGCCAGGTCTACAAAACTTGGATAAAGACCACGAAAAATTCTCAAACATTTCAGAACTCGGCAACAAGAATACGCAGGGTCTCCCTCCCCCGCCCCACTACTTTTTTCCCCTTTTACGAACTATTATCTGGAATTTAGTTACCAGTATAATTTTTGTTTCACTACAAATAAAATAGAGCTGTGGAGGATTATTGGAAGCTAGTATTATATTTTAACAGATAAGTGCCTTAGGCTTGATTTATTGTTATAATCGTGGGTACACTAAAGTACTTTTTATTGCGCATAGCAAAGTGTTGTAAACAAATAAAATATCACTAGTAGTTTTACGAAAATATTTTTGGCTACTAGTTTCCAAGGAATTTTTGTAAAACTTCCAACATATACCTATGCCGCACTCATGGCACCATGCCTAGAAAAATAACACAACCGTCCACGATTGTGGTTACTGTGATACTGAACTAACGAGTATATATTGTTCGTAATTAACTTAGCGGCTCTTCATAGCTTTGCTTAGGATATACTTTTATGCTCATATTTTTAGCTTAGTCTTATGCCATGTGTAAATTCACCACTGCCATGGATCCAATCACTTTATTCGTGTGCCAAGTGAAACTTTGAAATTGTTAGAAAAGTAGACATTTTTACTTTTATCTGCATAAAGCACGCATGAACTGATCTGAATTGCTCAGTACCCAAAAGTTTAAACAATACAATTGTAATACAACGTTAAAACATGTAATTACTTTTCCTTCTTCACTACCAACTTTACTGGGAGGATGGTATTCAGCGTGGCTGTTAAAATATATGCAGTAATGACCATAAATTATTTTTCAAAAGTTGTTTTCGATAAGCCACGCCATCATTCGCTTCCATCTGGAACGGCAAACCACCTCGAAAGAAAAATTACTTGCTGTGCCAGCGTTAGTAATAGAACCCACGACCTCCCGAATGCGAGGTGAGCTTGCTACCGGATAACAAAACATGCTCCGTGCCTCCAAATGAAATGGGGTTTATGCCGTGGCACTTCAGTTCGTCACAAAAATGTATTTAAGAACATTCTGATAAAATGCAAATTGTGCGTAGACCTATTTAGTTCATCTAAGGCAATAATTTTTTAAAAATTAATTATTTTAACAATTCTTTGATTTTAGCAGGTTAACTATTAAAGAAATACTTTTGAAATTCGAATTCTGTAAACAATGCTATTTACCAGTAATTGCATATATTTTATTCTAAACAGTAACTGAAATCCTTGAAGTAAATCTGGCGACGATTTAAGAAATATTCTTTTGTTTACATGGTATAAAGCCAAATATAAGTTAAACTTCGTAAAATATACTAAACGTTTTTAAGCCACTAACAGCATGGAAAATGTGCCACATATCAGGCTGCAAATATATTAATGTTCAGCGNAACTAAACGTTTTTAAGCCACTAACAGCATGGAAAATGTGCCACATATCAGGCTGCAAATATATTAATGTTCAGCGTCACTACTTTACAATGTTGGCAGCTTCACTGCGTATTTGACTATTTCGTGACGAAATGTAGGAAATATATAACGGATTCATGGATATAAACTTGCAAATGTTTTTGCTTTCTGAATACACTTACACACTTACTTAAATTTATGACAAATCTCTTAGAATTGTCGTGCATAGTAGTTTATTTCTGTTTAACTAATACATAGAGCAAGATGTGACGTAAAATAATTACGTGCATTTTTACAATAATTTTACGGCGTCACTTTGTAGACGTATGCAGAGATAATTGCCGATGTTAATTTCTAGTACATGGTGGATTTTACACAACTGACATGAAGAAGAGACTTAGCAGGGCTTTCATAATTGTTCAGCAAACCGTGAAAAAATCAAAACCATATGAAGGTTTTCCTTGCAATAAATTTTTAAGGATTATGTTAATATCGCAAAATGAATGTATCACAGCTTTAGTAGCATAATCCTATTTTTTTGAGAGGGGCCGAACCCGTGAATTTTTATAAACGTAATAAACACGTACAAATATATTTATTTTAGAAAATTAATTATTTCATTTTGCTTACTTCCAGTAAAAGTTGGTGCAAAGTATTTTTCCGTAATCATAGAAACAATGTTGCCAATTGAGGGAAATTTTAAAATCGTAACCACTAACTAAATCTTTTTTTTTCTTTTGGCTTTGTAATAAAATAATTAACTGTTCTAATGCTTGCTTTAGCATCCTTTCCTGTATAAAAAAAACCTGACGGGTGGCTTGATGGGTAAATACAAAGTCCTGATATATTCCTAGGGTCAGTTTATGGGATTTTGCCGACTTCGATACCTCTCGGATATGGGGGATAGGCGGGTAGACTCTGCCTTAGGGAGGATAGAAGGTTGCACATATCTTAGCTTGGCATCCTTCCATCTGTTCTAAGGGTTTCACATGTTACAAATATTTCAGTGTGGTAGATATTGTATTTCTCAGTTTATTTATATATCTTCGGGAGTGCCCCGGCCTAACTGGGCGACCCCCCTCGCTATTCCACTGTGCAGGGTGACCAAACGAAATCCTACAAGATATGGTATTACTTACGAGTTGCAAGTGCTGGCCTTAACAGCAACAGCGTATTTGAAATACGTGTGAAGGTAGGTAAGTCTTATCCTCTTATCTGACATATAAAACACACATAGATTTGAGCACGCCAAGGGTGTTTTCTTTGTCGCAAATTCGTTCTTTATTGTAAGTACTCTTTATATTATTGACGCCTGCGGCGTCCCTATATTTTATTCGTCCGTACCACGCTCTAACGAAGCTCACAGGCGAACGACATCAATCAGGATTTAGGGCCTGGCAGCCGTGACGAAGGGAACGGCGCCAGATCGGCCCTACAAGACGACCATTTGCATGGGAAGGCGGACATGCGGGAGAATAGCGTCACGGTGTGGGATCAGGTGACAGCGGGAAGAACACGAGTGCAGCGGCCAGGGGGAGATCCCGAAGTATTCCCACAACGCCGAACCAAACAACAAACCTCCAGGCAGAATAGAGGGACAGACGCCAGACTCCGCGAGCAGGCAGGAACGGCGAGACGTATTTATGACCTCGCCAGGCTGTGTTTTGTCCCAGGCTTTTGACCACAATAGAAACCGAGAGAGCGTTTGGACGAGCGCGCGGAAATAATAGCAGCCAGACAGGGGAACTACACGGACGCAGAAACGAGAGGCCCCTTCAATTATTTCCGCACGGACAGAAGGGAGTGCTGAAACTGGTAAACCAGAACAAAACAGCAGACGCTGGACCCAAGTGCGGAGCTGGAGTACACGCCCGCGGTTGATTACCCAGGGGGGCGGTCCGCGGCTACCTGGAGAAGCGGGGGCAGTTTAATATGGCAATGAGGGCCTACAAAACCGCAGGAGTCCGAGGAAACAGGGCAGTCGGCCGATGAGATTCCGGGAGGGAGGAGTGATTCCGCAGGAGACGAGCACGGCAGCCAGCCGCCATCAGACGCAGAGTCCTGCGTCGACCCGAGAAGGAGGGACGTCGAGACGAGTCACCGAGGCGCCCGTGACAGGACGAGAGCAGTTCCAGCTCACCGGACCTCATCTGCAAGAACAACTACCAGCACAGCAAGCCAGATAAGTACAGTCATCCAGCGAGTGTGAAGGACCTTTAGTAGATATCCCGCAGTGTGAAGGATCTTTTAGAACCATCCAACAAGTGCGACGAAGATCCCCCCCCCCCTTTTACGACGCGAATTGTACGGAGCATACGTAGAAAAGGGAGGGAGTTGTCTCAAGGGCTCATGTATCAATTCACATGTTCATGCAACAATAAAACCTCGATTTGTGAAATATGAATTACCCTGTATTCATTCATTAGTGAATTGGACCATTAAACAACAGTGTCGAAGCATTCCTACGCCCGATCACTGAGGACTAGTATTAAGTGTTGGCGCCTCACGCCACAGAACATATTACAACACCTACGTCCAAACCTCAGCTTTGGCAGGTGTCATTATATTAANAAGTGTTGGCGCCTCACGCCACAGAACAGATTACAACACCTACGTCCAAACCTCAGCTTTGGCAGGTGTCATTATATTAACGTTAAAATGTCATGCAAAACCAAAACCTAACAAAACCTCAAAAACAAAGTAATCTCTGTGTTATTTTATTGTGCTGAATTGTAAGTATTTTTATAGAATTTTTTATTACAAACTAATTTCAGAAAGAAGCCTGATGGGCTAAACGCGTGAATTTAGGAGAAAAAAAATAGTCTATAGTTAAAAGGATGCCATAAGAAGTTCGCGTATGTGTACTTTGGGTTGCCATCGATTTAATTTAAAGCTAAGTATATTTTAACCTTTAATTAAGAATTGTAAGTAAACCAATATCACTCCATAGGTTATTATGTACGTTAAAAAACATGTTATGGATTTCTGGTGATATTTTATGTTCGTGCATTACTAAAATATATAGCTTATCGTAGATGCCATTAAAAATTTTATAGTAAATTTTCTTCTTTTTAGCGTTAAATTTATTATTTTAATCTGTTATTTCCCTTTATTAGAATATTCTCTAATATAATGCTAATACAAGACAAAACTCTCCCAGAGTACAGAGTATAAGTAGACATCACCTCTTTCTTACGATACAATTATATTTAATTTTGTTGTAAATATATTTTACATAATTTATTATGACATTAAAATAATTTTTTTAGTTGTAAATATTATTTTAAAAATTAATTCAATTAGTTGCTCTCAAAATATTATTTTTTATTTTTTATTTCATTTGGGGTTTCCTTTATTTTCATAGTTTAAATATAACTTTACACAAACATTTTTTTGGGTTAACTGTTATAGTTATTTAGGTTTGGCTAGATAATGATGAACATCACAAGGGTTTTATCTCTAAGTGGCCAGAAAGGTGTATTCACTTCAACGCCAGCAGATTTTTCTAGAAATTTTTAATTACGCAGTTAATTAATTCTCATCTACTCTCCTTTTAAGTAGTTCGCTGACGAGTGTCGCGGGCAATCCCTGAAGTTTTGGATTCGCGTAGTGAGGGTATTGTAGTAGTAATGTCGTGCAAAAGCTTGGCAGCTCCAACACGAGCTATGATGGAAGGAGCGCAAGCTCAGATCACAGAAGCGTGCAGTAAAGTATATCTGTTTGGCAATTAATAAAGCTTTTCTGTAATCAACAATGGGAAAATTAATATCCTACTGTGTCTAGCTTAATGTACAAATTAATTGGCAAGCGGACAGTAACTTAATGTGTTATAACATCTCGTCAAAGTTGTAACGTTTAAAATCTGTGGGAGAGTATACTGATATACATACATATATGTATATATATTTCAGAGAGAATTTACAACGTACATTTGCATGTAAATTATTGTTCATGGAAATGTCACAGTGTCATTTGATCAACACGTAAATACACTGCTATTTTCTCATTTGAGGCAGAAGGATGCAGCGTGGGCAAAATGATAGACTAATCAGAGCTTCCAAATATGATCACGTCCTGCGGACCAGTTAAACAACTACTTACCTAAACTTACATTTGAAAACAAGCACCTACATCGGTTTATATAGCCTATTATACGAAATTGGAGGCACATCGTCCAAATATACGCGTTTTGGAGCCCTCGACCACGGATGTTACAGAAATACTTTAACAGTTGGAACCAGCCTTAGTATTATTTGTAAACTACAGCGGACAAACAATCCGATTATAGGATTAAAACATGAACATCTATTACATTCCTTATTTCTGTAAATTACCAAAGACCACTTTTCATTTTTTTTTTTTTTTTTTTTGTGGTGAGCGCAAAATTATTTCGTAATGACAACAAAACCATTCGTTAATGATTAAAAATAAACATTTGTTTTTGTAATTACAAAAAAAACTCGGTTTTCACCACGAAAAAAAATTGATTCGGTGAATTTTTACAAGATACTTTTCTTGGCTTTCGAGTTTCAGCAGCATTGAAGAGTATCCCGACGTTTCAGTCGACATTGCAGTCGCCATATTCAGGGTAGCAGGAACTGTTACCTTCTGACAGTTCCTGCTACACTGAGAATGGTGACTTCAATGCCGACGGAAACGTCGGAGTGCTCTTCGACGTCGATTTGGTTGAAACTCGAAAGCCAAGGAGACTCACACAACGGTCGCGAAAGCCTGCGAACTCCGTTTGCACGAAACATTTTGTGGCTGCCACAATTTCGTTATAGGCCACCCACTGTAAACTGGGCTCTTCTGAAAGCCCTGCTTAAGATATATTTGCATGCACATTACGTAATCTTCCCCGTGTGCGAAATCAACATTACCATGGGCCTGATCACTTTATTCATGCGTCGGTCAGCTGAAACTGTGGAATTATTATAAAAGTTAAGTGATTTACAGATTCGCTAATTCTTGCGCTTTTATACATTAGAAAACGGAAAGCAAATGAAATAATTTCAGTTTTCATAAATGTACACCTAACACTTTCAATTCAACATTAAGACATGGGACTACTTTCCCTCCGTCGTTGCCAATTTTACTGTGTGCATACCGATCAGTGTATTCGTTAAAATATATGCACAATGATCCACAATGAACAATGATTTACATGTTAATGTACGTTGTCAATTCTCTCTGAAATGCAAATATATATATATATATCAGTATACTCTCCCACAGATTTAGAACGTTACAACTTTGACGAAATGTTATAACACATTAAGTTACTGTCCACATGCCAATTAGTTTGTACATTAAACTAGACTTTCAAAAGTATCCAAGTAACAATGAACGGGCAATATCTGTGTTACTTCTCACGAGGGGTCCTCGGCGGCGTACTCACTAAGGAGTAACGTCTGCCGGGCGCCGGGCGATTTGTTTCACCTATCAGCGCTGAGTTACCAGCAACGATGAGCAAGTCCCGCCGCCCTTATCCTTACGGCGTAACCGTGCAAAGAGAAACCCTCTCAACAACGAGCATCCGGCAAAGCAGCAAGTTAAGGGGCGTCATCGGCCCAGGCCTCCAAACAAAGCGCAGAGCATGAATCTTACGGTAGTCCTTTGAAAAAAACTGCTGAATATTTTCGAACGGTGTTTACATGCAAACAGATCTCTAAAATGTTTTAACGTCCGAATACTAGTTTCCGTTTTCCTTTCCCGTCTCTAATGTGCATAGCTATTTATTTCCAAAGTGAGAAAGGGCTAATGCGAGTGTTTCACCCTCGTTTTTAGGAAATAAAATTTTCATACGGGCTAATTAACATACCATAGGGACATGCAGCAGACCTTCGTCTTTATTAGGTATTACACCCTAAAACGATAGGGTCATTACTGAAAAATCATATGGGGCCAGCCGACGCGAAAAAGACTGCAAGCTAGTTGAGTGGCTTGTGCATTAAAGCCACCAGGCATTAGATGCGTGTGCATTAAAAGCCACCAGGCATTAGATGCGCTTCTAGACCTCGGGAGCAACAAATACCTCCAGCCAGACGGCGGACTTAAGGGGTCTTCTTAATTGTCATGTGGGTATAGTTGTGGGCAACTGTTTATATTCTTATTAAAAAAGAAACTTTAAAATATTTTAACGTAGAACTATAATTTTTTTTTAGGACAGAAATGAAAATCGGTATACTGTTGCCAATTTCGTTATTGAAACATAAACGTGATCGTTGAAAAGTGTTGAAGTCTGCAAAAATCGCTTTGGGCAGTCCTCTGTTTTAGGTATTTATTCTTATCTAAAATAGTGTTTTTAACTATCGCGACAATGCTGCTGCATCTTTGTTGTATTAAAACCGTGTAGTTGCCGCTTGAGACTCAGAGGACACAGAACACACGCGAAGCTTGTGTACTGTATGTTATTTTCCATCTCGCCGTCGCAGTGCTTCCTCATGGCCGGATTTGATCTTGAGGCGTTCGGTATTGTTTACTGGAGATTTCCCTGAAATGCGATGTCCTTACCGGGCTTTGGAGCCGTAGTTTCGCCTCCCTCCTCCTGCGCTGCTGCGGCAGCGTCTGGTATCGTCTTCGCCTCGGAGGCGAAGAACACAGCAGCCACCAGCAGCACAACAGNTGCGCTGCTGCGGCAGCGTCTGGTATCGTCTTCGCCTCGGAGGCGAAGAACACAGCAGCCACCAGCAGCACAACAGCGACGACGCGTACTTGCTTCATGTCGCTGCTGCGAGGAGATTCTCGCGCACCCTCGTCTCGGCGAGGTGCTTATATCGTCGGCCGTCCGCGGCCCGACCCCGCAATTCGCTCGTCACCGCAGCCCTATGTGGGTCAGCCGTGGAACAAAACAAGCGTCTTCCAACAGTGCGATACATGACCTGCGTCACTGTTCACGAGGCGGCCTGGTGTCTGCGTCTGGTTTGCGGTGTCGCAATGCGTTCACGGCGTTCTGAATCATTTCACATTCTTAGACGGATTTCTATGGAGCTGGTCTATGACTTGCTCACCTTTTTATTTATAGGTTGTTAAGAAGTAATATGTGCGCTTTTGTAATCAACCTTTGAAAAATATCACCGTGCCCACCGGTATACATTTTAAACGGCACACTAAATGGCTTACGGCAGTTAAGACGGTAACAGCAGAGAGAAAGTAGTCCCGCGTATTAGCGTTTAATTAAAAGTGTTATGTAAATATTTCTGAGTAATGAAATTATTTCCTTTTATTTATATTTTTTTAATGCATACAAATGTAAAAATTGGCTAATTTGTAAATTATTTAATTTCCTAATAACTTTTCACTTTCACAAGGCCAACGCATAAATAAAGTGATCAGTCCCGTGGCAATGGTAATTTTGCATATGGTGGAAGAATACTCACTGTGCATACAAATAGATCTTCAGCAGGGCTTTCAAAAGTGCTAACTAATCGTAAACAGTATTTATACTACCTGTTCTTATTTTAACGTAAACGCTGAATGAAATATTCTGACTAATATTGACAAATCAAAATTAATACGTCGGGTTACTTTTTAAACCTCGTAAGTCCTATTTTTCCCCAATGTTTGATTCTGGATTAAATTCGCGTAAACTATATTTTCGACGCGCGTGTGCAGATGAAAATTTTTTAATTTATCTTGCAACACGTTGCTATATTGTTAATGCAATAAAACTTTGTATTTTTTTCCGTCGCCAAGCTACTTTGATCTCCTGAACTATTTCCTTATACGGAGTTACGAGGTTTGACAAGTTAGCCAACGATTGGTTATGGCCATGCAATTCTGGTGTCTGAAATATAGACATTTGGTATCTGCATTTATAAATATTAGAATAAAAATTGGTATAAAATTGATATATTTTGAGGTTAAGCCATCATATGCCATTAAATTTTTTTTAAATTCCGTTTATAAAATATTATGTACGTAGACAGAAATCACTCAATGAGACTGTGATTTCTAAGTTTCCAGAAGCAGTTAATGTGATTTGATTCGTGACCTTTGACCCCAAAAATCCAAAAAATCAACAAACTGCACCTACCAAGATGATGGATTGAGTATGAATGAAAGGGGGTGTGGGGACCAGCATAAATTTAAGTTTTTTCAAATGACATTTTTAAATTATTTTTTTACAATGTGTAAATAATTTTAAATATTTTAAATATTTTTTTTATAATTTTTTTGGAATTTTTTTAATTGTTTTGGATTTTTTGAATTTTTTGAATTTTTTGGGTCAAAGGTCACCAAGTTAAGTTCAATGTTCACATAGATCGAAGATGGCGGACAATATGGCCGCCGGCGGACCGGAATGATAGAGCATTAACAGCTCTGATGCTCCGAGCCCCCAGCCCCTTGCGCAAAAGTCCCCGTAATTATTATACTGTAGTTAAACCCTACACCTTCTTTGCTAAATTGACGACAGTACCAGTAATGCAATAAAGTCTTCAAATTAAAATCAATAAATGTGTGTAGGCGCCTGTACTTATATCTGATTCAATCGTCTCAAGCAGTGTCCGAGTCTTCATTGTATGTTTTTATTGTATGTTTTTATCTATTAGATGGCAAAGGGAGTACAGAAATTGTTTGTGAAGGATATGCACATAAAGTGACTTACAGCATGAGATTAATTTCACATAGCTAAAACCATTTCCGAGGTGAAAAATTTATCAAATAAAACTTTGTTATTTTGAATTTTCAGCGTATTCTGAAAAATGCTACATCGCTATTTTCTTAATCATTTTTATGACTAATATATTCACATTCCTGGATGCTAGTGAAAACGCGTTTAGTTTATAAAGACCTCAATGTTTAGTAAAGAATTAATATTTTGTTCCCTGACGTTTTACGCTATGGTTTAACTAGTTAAAATTTTGCGGCTTACAATTTTACATCTTTACAGTGGCTAGCATGCTATGAAGTCAAAGAGTAAAAGGTAAAGTCTTAAGAGTGGTAACAGTGAATATAAAATAATGAATCCTTTTACTCAGGCATTTTCCTTATAAATACATTTCAACTTTTCATACCCAATAAACAAGATTTTGCCTTGGTGTTAAGACATATTTTATTGTTTAATTGTAAACTGGACAATATTGTTTGTGAAATTACTCCGTCGTATTTGGTTACTCAGATTATACATTAATAATTCTCACTGCGATTTTACGCACTTACACTGAAAAATACATTGTTGAATAAAACAAATTATACTTGTCGCAACCATTTTAACAGCTTGTACAGGGGCAATTAAATATTTTGTTGCTGAAGCCAAATATTTGGTTGCCATAAACTTGTAATATTTGGTTGGTCCAACTAAAGATTCGTATGGCTCTACGTATATGAAACAGTCCCGGTTATTATAAAAAATGAAACTACACGACCGTGTTTTGAGCCCGGGAATTTTGCACTCAAATGCTGCTCCTTAGCAAAACCTCGGCTACTGCGACTTCTGCAACAGCTGTAATGTTCGCATGTATACTGTTAATATAGGACATGTACATAAATAAAAGGGAGAGAGTGAAGATATTTGGGCGGTTCTTAACATCGAGGTCCTGAAAGCCGATGAGGGTGAATCGAGGTGAGTATGGAGCAGCGCCGGAATGATGGGGCGNTTCTTAACATCGAGGTCCTGAAAGCCGATGAGGGTGAATCGAGGTGAGTATGGAGCAGCGCCGGAATGATGGGGCGGGGGGAACGTGAAATCCCCGAGGAAAACCTCCAACCAGCGGCTTCATCCGGCACGATTCCCACATGCGAAAATCCGGGAGCGACCCCGCCGGGAAACGAACTCNCGGCTTCATCCGGCACGATTCCCACATGCGAAAATCCGGGAGCGACCCCGCCGGGAAACGAACTCAGTTCGTCTAGTTGGGAGGCGAGTGGTCAAACCACTACACCACCGCGGCTCCCATAAATTAAAGTTTTAAAGTTTTACACCTTTACTTTTTTTTGTTTCCGGTTGGAATTGTTTCTAAATGATTTTATTGGTTACAGGAACCAGGTGTTTGGAGCAACAGCAGCAACATGATGTTCTGAAAGAACTGTTTACACCAATATAATTCAATTAGAGTCACGGGATAATATGACGAAAGCAGTAAAATTAAAACAGGAAAAGGAAGAGGAACCTTTAGTTCAGAAAACAAATAAGGGAGAATATAAATAGNGAAAGCAGTAAAATTAAAACAGGAAAAGGAAGAGGAACCTTTAGTTCAGAAAACAAATAAGGGAGAATATAAATAGAATTTAAGTACAAATAATACTGATAAAACATTTTCTGTTTTCATGTCCCGTCTTTCGTAAATACTTTAATGATATTGGATTTGAATATATTATTAGGAGGGAGGGAGGAAAGACGTATTTACATAAGGTAATGCATTATTAGGGATTCAGGAAAGCCAGTGAGTATTTGTGGGACTCACTGTAGGCTGGAAATGTAAAGCCATACGAGATGCATGGATGATGTAATGACGTAATCCTGAAAATTAAACCTAACTACAAAATAAAAATGCTAATGGACTCACTAGCACAACAAAGCGCATCTCCTGAACGTCGAAACACAGTAGCAATTTGGGAAAACTGTGCGCTCAATTCACTCAATACGTAGTCTAGAGTGAGACATAGAAGACATATTCGCAATGTGTTTCGACAGAGAGATCAGCAGGGACAGGTCCGCCAACTGAACAATAGGAGACCTAACAAGTGAACCTGCGAGCCGGTTTGCTGAACTGTGCCATACGTGATGTGAGAGCTTATTTNTTTGCTCCTGTGCAGTGTGCCAGATTTGCCTTTGGTGGTTCGCGTTTTCGATTCCGTTTGACTTATATTCCACTTATAATGTATTAGTATATGCGAAAACATATTTATTACGTCTGAACGAATCGTGGTTTAATATGTGCATCTAAGTTGCGTTGGATGTGCCGCCCCTGAAACTGTATTATAAGATGAATCTTTTTGACGTGTTGTTCGCGAAATTTTTAAGGCTACGATTTGTTATTTTTAATAACAAGGTTATGTCATTTATTTATGCCAGTATAATTTNTTCGCGAAATTTTTAAGGCTACGATTTGTTATTTTTAATAACAAGGTTATGTCATTTATTTATGCCAGTATAATTTGGATGTAAAAAGTTTGGTGTAATATATATATGTGCCGAAATATTTAAATTATAAAAATTTAATAACAGTGACTATTTAAAAATATTATTTGCTCGTATGCACGGTATATTGTGATAATAAAACATTATTTGTGTGATTTTTTATCTTATTTCATTTTAGGGTTAAAGGAAAAGCCTTGTAAAAATATGGCGTGAACGCGTGTGTAAAACATCTTCAGTAACTTGTCAACACTTACATTATCTTGACGGGAAAAGATATTGTTAAATCTGGTAAAAATAGGCTTGAATTTATGACTCTATTGATTGTAAACCTAAATTTCAATGTTGGTTACTTCAAGGNTAATCTGGTAAAAATAGGCTTGAATTTATGACTCTATTGATTGTAAACCTAAATTTCAATGTTGGTTACTTCAAGGACTTTTTGATATTTAAAAAATTTCTTATACTCAGTTTTTATTTATAATTGTCATCTGTGACCAATAAATTTATTAATTTTAATTGAACCTCTACAGATAACTCAATGAAAATATATATATTTAAATATAAAATACATAAAAACTAATTAGAAAAATTAGGGAGAAGTTCCGCGAATTCAACGAAGGTTCTGTGAAATTTTTGGGAAGTCCGTTATTGAAAAGCATCGTGTCAGTAGGGGGATTGTGGGGACTTCAGCACATCGGGAACTTAGTCCGGAGCGTCGGAGCTGTTCGTGCTCTGTCATTCCGGTCGTCCGGTGGTCATAATGAAAACAGGTGACCTCGACCTTTGACCTTGACCCTGGTGACATACATAACTCGAGATAAAATTAAAAATTATATATTTTTTAACACATTTATTTAGGCACACACATCAGAATATTAATATTTTTCTACATAATAGAAGGAATAATTATTTTCACACGTGTTTCTTTTCTGAGTCTTGGGGGGGGGGCAATACACACACACAATATTCTTTTTTTATGTTACATGGCTTCCTCGTAGTTATTTTTTTAATGTACCATGGGTTATCATAACTCCACGATCTTAGGGTTTCGTAGTTGCACGGGTCACAGTAATATATTTGATTCTTGCACTCGTGAAATATTTTGGCGTACGTCTCGACGAGCTGTCGAAACGACGGGCAGTGGCAATGCTAGTGAAGGTCTACACAGTTCGTTCCGAAGGAGCACGCATTGCGAATCACCGACTCTTGGCGTATTCCAAACATATACACAGAGTAATAGGGAATTATGGCAGAGTCCGGCATTGTAGGAATTTCCTCGTACGGAATATTCCCCTCATCCCACCTTATTCCGTGAGTTTCGTACGTCTGTAGGCGGTACGTCTGTTGAATGGTGCGGTCGATGTGCTGCCATGGACACGGCGGTAAAAAAAGTGAGAACTTTGGTTTTCTCGTCTTCGTCGCTCTACGAGATGGCAATCTGATTGATGGTGTACGAGTCCAACGAGCAAAAACCTTGGATGTTGCAAAACATTTCATACGATTTTTGTTTTAAAAAAATTGTTAAGTTCCCATGCACACACCGAGTTTCACAAATTTTTTACAAAGACATTTAAAACTTTATCGAGGTCCATACACATTGGGCACCTGTGTTTTGGGTTGGTTTCCTCTCCGGGTATTGCTTGCCAGTAAATTTCTTGTATGGGAGCATCTTCCACGGATACAGCTTGCGAGTAGATAGCTTGCACGGGGACGTCGTCTTCTACGGGGAGCGCGTCTTCACCGGGGACATCGTCTTCCACGGTTGCAGACGTCGCGAGGGCTGCTCGGTGTACCTTGCACCAACCCCTGCGTTGCGACGTGTCGGGAACCGAGGTGGTGCAGCCCTCGAAACACTCCTTGCATGTGAGACAGTCCCGTATGTCTTCATCCTGCTGCAGGTAGGCCAACAAATACTCGAATACGCTCGAAATTTCGTATGGTACGTAGACCAGAAAAAATTATTTCAGCAGGTATGGTAACTCGTCCCGTTTGTCCAAGGCACTAAGCGCACTCTTCCAAATGCCAAAATGGCCGAAAGAATTTTATGGACGCTTGGACAACACGCGTACATTTTTAAGAGCGAGAAAAATGACTAATTTCCCGAGGGGGCTTGCGGTGCATCTTATGAAAAGTTTTTAAGGGGAATAAAAATAATCCGCCCTCGCGATTAAAGTAGGCTTCTAAATGGTCGGAATGAAGGTTTCCGAAAACACCAGAGTAATTTACCAGTGAGAAAGATTTCCGGACCAATTAATATATTTGGAAGGGGGTGGAGGGGAACAAATTAATTGGCCGATCTAAGGTTTCTCAAAACACCCAAGTAATTAGCCAATGAGAAACATTGGCGGAGTAATTAAATACATTGGAAGGGGGTAGGCAATTAGTCAATGAGAATCAGGGGTGGTGCANATTAATTGGCCGATCTAAGGTTTCTCAAAACACCCAAGTAATTAGCCAATGAGAAACATTGGCGGAGTAATTAAATATATTGGAAAGGGGTAGGCAATTAGTCAATGAGAATCAGGGGTGGTGCAATCGGTCAAATGAATATATATGAAGGGGGAGTGAAGGGGGTCAGTCATCTGCTGGGCGCGGTGCTGGGGACAGCATCAGCAATGTAAAACAAATGACAAACGAAGAAAACCAAGAGGGTGGTCAAACTAATGTGAGAGACAAACTCCAGTGGTGTATAAACAATTGACAAACAAAAAAATGGTGGATGAATGCTGTGACGTTTAACAATATGACGGACTGCACAGATCAAGATGGCGAACGGCTGCACCTTCCAATATGGCGGACTGGAACGACCAAAATGGCTGATGGCTGTACCCACTACGATGGCGGATGGTGGCTGTGACACCTAACTAGATGGCGGACTGCACCTACCAAGATTGAGAACTTCACCAACCAAAATGGTGGATGGTAGCAGTGTTGCCCAAGATGGTGGACTGCACCTACCAAGATGGTGGAATGAGTATGGGTGGAAGAAAGTGTGGGGTCCTCTGTAAATTTAAATTTTTTTAAATAAATTTTTTAGTGCATTTTCATAATTTTTAAATAATTCTATATGTATTGTTTTTATACATTTCTTATAATTTTTTTGTATTTNGTTAGTGCATTTTCATAATTTTTAAATAATTCTATATGTATTGTTTTTATACATTTCTTATAATTTTTTTGTATTTTTGAATTTTTTGGATTTTTTTGGGTTTCAATTTTAAATGTTACCGGGGTCAATGTCCAAGGTCACCAGGGTCAAGGCCAAATGATAAGGTCACCTGGATCCATAATGGCCGCCGGTCGATCGGAATGACAGAGCTGTAACAGCTCCGACGCTCCGGTCCCAGGTCCCGACGTGCCAAAGTCCCCATAATCCCTCTACTGGTGACCGTATTTTTACAATTGGTTATGGAGATTTTTAATTCCAGTATTTTTCCGTTAAAAGGCTGGGGAAATNACTGGTGACCGTATTTTTACAATTGGTTATGGAGATTTTTAATTCCAGTATTTTTCCGTTAAAAGGCTGGGGAAATATTTTATCGGTGTGATTTTACAGAAACTTTACCAAGATTCCTAAATGATTAAGCCTTAAGTGATAATTATTCAAAATATCAGCTATCGAGAGCTAACAACTTCGCATCAGCTGTCTTTGTGGCTGCAATTTCTATAACTGGAAACCGCGAAATAGCTTATTCGTTTTTCCAGCATCCATCCGAAATGGTATGTTTCCCGAAATAATAGCTAGTGTTATCACAATTTTATTTGGAAATATTAAAGTCAGAATATAAGTTTTACGTCCCACGGATCCGNTATAATAGCTAGTGTTATCACAATTTTATTTGGAAATATTAAAGTCAGAATATAAGTTTTACGTCCCACGGATCCGCAGTGAGGCTAAAGACGGTGAGACTTCCGTATTATAGTAATCTCGACCTCTTGGGAAGAGCAACTTGCTGCTTAAAGATTTGAAGTCATGCCGAGGGTTGGTCTAATACCGTCCAGTGAGCGTGTTGCCTCGGTTATCATGGCAACTGAGTGCATCTTATGTTAGTAAGTAAGTGTATACTTGCTATTTAAAATGTGCCATATAATTTTGTTCAATGATCGAGACGCCTGGCTGGTGGGCTAAAAGACAAGGGTTTGATTCCTTGATAAGTTTAAAAATTCCTTCCCTTGGTCAGTATTCGTTGTTGTGCTATTCGTCCGTCATTTTACTGTGAAACGGAATCACAAAACACCGCAGAATAATTCTTNTCAGTATTCGTTGTTGTGCTATTCGTCCGTCATTTTACTGTGAAACGGAATCACAAAACACCGCAGAATAATTCTTTATAGTACACTTTCAAGCTGAATAATCATCGTTTTAGTATAACATTCCGAAAAATACTGCCAACGAGAAAACGATTTCGATGCGGACGGGGGTCGTCTTGGGTGAAGTTGCCTGTAGTTGGCGAACTCACTCGGGAGGTACAGAAGCAGCCAGAGGCCAATCATGCAGAGAATCGTTGCAGTCCCCCGGTGACCAGTAGAGCGGAAAGACGCTGACCCTTCACGGCGAAGAAGAAAGGGGACAGGAAAGAGAATCGAATCCCCGAAATGAGGCGGTCATCGCCATCGGCAACGTTTCATTTGACCCCATTCCAACGGACCATCAGGACGGGGGCTACGTGTGCAGTTGCACTTGTCGTCCTGGAGCATGAAGCCCCGCGGAGCTGCCTTCCAGAGAGCCACAGTTTGATTGCTCGTGCTTGAAACTGTAGCTGCTCCGCGGCTGACCAATTCAAGCACAGCGCGCTCGATGTTTCCCGGGAAGGTTATATTCCGTCGGTAGTCTGTGAGGACTAGTGCACAAAGGCCTTCTTTGCGGGTAAGTGATTCGTGAAACGTGATGCTTCTCTGCCGTAAGTTATAACTAGAGACCCGGAAATTTCACGGATTCATTAGAGGGCAAACTAGGCTTCAAACACGTGTACATTTGACTTACTTTCCAATTGGATCACAGTTTGTAAGCCACGCCCTTGAAAAATTTGAACCCATAATAAACTTGGAAGGAAATGAAGACCGAATCCAATGCCACCTGGTCTGGGGTTAAACTGGAGCAACAGCCAGTGCGCAACTAACTAAGTCTCGACTAAAAATAGGATTGTGGAATCTACCTTGTTGCTAAATGAATCCTCGAAATTTCTGAGTCTCTAGTTATAACTATCATTATCATATCGCTATCGCTGACCACAAAGCCTTCAAGTCTTCGGGTGTGCTAACAAGGACTGAAGCTAACAGTGTGCTGAATGTTTACTGTTGGTTGCGAGTCCTGCAGGGCGTGTCGGATGAGTGGAGCTCCAATGTCACACATGAAACTAACATGTACTCGTATGCAGTCTACTTTGCTACCGAATTATAAAACGAAATGATAGGTTCTCTAGATAACATACCGGTACGGTGGACCGTCTAAGAAAAAAATCAGCCGAACATCTTAACTGCAAAAATTTTTTTCCCCTCTGCTATAGCGTGGACACAATCAGGAGCACTTACGACGATTAGAGCAATTAAAAATATGTATTTACGATATTAAGCTACGATGGCAAATTATTATGTAAAAGAGTAGAATGGAACATCGGTCACATATATGGTACATACAGTATACAGTGGCCTGTGCATGATGTACAGTAAATAGTAAATATAAATCCATAAACTAAACACCAACACCACATATATTAGGTCTTCAGATTTTACATTGATTTTCAATTTATTTTTAAAGTGTCTAATATTTTAATTTAAAAATTTATTTCGGTATAAGAAATTTTTCGATAATAGTTTTAAAGGTTATTAAAACATACTTCAAATTGTCTTGGAAACTATAATTTCTCTATCGTAAAACTGCTGTTTTATTTTGCACTCTGCTATTACATGTCAAATGTAACTATTTTCATGGTAAATTAAACTTATCATGATTCAGAGAATTTTTTGGTCATGAAGAAGTATTTTCATTAGCTTCCTTGAAAAAAAATAAATCAAACATCTTTTAGAAGGTTATAGTTTGTGCATCTTGTTGGATGTTAGCTTATTAATCATAAGAACTTAAAGTTTTTCATTTCCTCTTTTAGGTTTTATGCTAACTTCTAATGAATGCCTTTTGCGTTACAGCGATCGTTGACACAAACACAAGCAAAGTGGACGAATGCTCTATAACAAATAACATTTTATATAGTAATAAATATGTGTAAATATAGATATAATGCATTTATTGGTTTAAAGTTTCTGGAAGGGTGGCAATGGCAGAAAAATCTGCCCATGGATTTGTAATTATCTAAAAAATAAAGGCCTGCTTCACAGTTTTTTTAATGATCATCCACAGAATAATTTTTCTTTTGCTTAATATATCGTGCTATCTCATATCCTACTATTACTTAGTGGTGCTCCAGATTTAATAAAATCCAAATTGACTCTGAATCAGCTAGAATTTGGATCATGCGTCCTAAGCAAGGTCTCAGAAACAGGCGCTAAATTTTCAATTCCTTTANACAATCAGGAGCACTTACGACGATTAGAGCAATTAAAAATATGTATTTACGATATTAAGCTACGATGGCAAATTATCATGTAAAAGAGTAGAATGGAACATCGGTCACATATATAGTACATACAGTATACAGTGGCCTGTGCATGATCTACAGTAAATAGTAAATATAAATCCATAAACTAAACACCAACACCACATATATTAGGTCTTCAGATTTTACATTGATTTTCAATTTATTTTTAAAGTGTCTAATATTTTAATTTAAAAATTTATTTCGGTATAAGAAATTTTTCGATAATAGTTTTAAAGGTTATTAAAACATACTTCAAATTGTCTTGGAAACTATAATTTCTCTATCGTAAAACTGCTGTTTTATTTTGCACTCTGCTATTACATGTCAAATGTAACTATTTTCATGGTAAATTAAACTTATCATGATTCAGAGAATTTTTTGGTCATGAAGAAGTATTTTCATTAGCTTCCTTGAAAAAAAATAAATCAAACATCTTTTAGAAGGTTATAGTTTGTGCATCTTGTTGGATGTTAGCTTATTAATCATAAGAACTTAAAGTTTTTCATTTCCTCTTTTAGGTTTTATGCTAACTTCTAATGAATGCCTTTTGCGTTACAGCGATCGTTGACACAAACACAAGCAAAGTGGAAGAATGCTCTATAACAAATAACATTTTATATAGTAATAAATATGTGTAAATATAGATATAATGCATTTATTGGTTTAAAGTTTCTGGAAGGGTGGCAATGGCAGAAAAATCTGCCCATGGATTTGTAATTATCTAAAAAATAAGGGCCTGCTTCACAGTTTTTTTAATGATCATCCACAGAATAATTTTTCTTTTGCTTAATATATCGTGTTATCTCATATCCTACTATTACTTAGTGGTGCTCCAGATTTAATAAAATCCAAATTGACCCTGAATCAGCTAGAATTTGGATCATGCGTCCTAAGCAAGGTCTCAGAAACAGGCGCTAAATTTTCAATTCCTTTANTCTGAATCAGCTAGAATTTGGATCATGCGTCCTAAGCAAGGTCTCAGAAACAGGCGCTAAATTTTCAATTCCTTTAACGTGGTTCATACAACGCCATGGTAGCAGTCCCAGTTCATCAGTGGCAGGGAGTTAAAGGAGATAAGTTTCACCTTTTCTAAATAGCTTCATAAATAATTAATAATACGAACATATATTTAAACAGTTCCTGCTAAGAAGTCTCCCTGCTTAATAAGTTGTAATTACTTTGTAATATCTAACATATAAATACACGTATAGGGGTTAACAGATTATAACCGTAGGTAGTAAATTATTTTTATGTTATTGATGAGCAAAGATATACCCCATAAACCCGAAAATATTGCACGCAAAACATTTATTGCAGTTAACCAACTCTGGCTGGAACCTGTGATCTGCAGCGTAGGCCAGTTTCAAGCTAAGCCATGTCAGAATTCTCGTGCTTACCTGTCCCCGAAAGTGGCATCGTGAGGGCTATCCGACATGATTATCTTAATTTAATTCTAATATAGAAGCATTAGTGCTTCGTAGAATTTTGAGCAGAGTTAATAATTATCGGAAGGTTGCACCTTAAAAATGTCCCAAGCACCAAATTCGTATTATGCCTATATGTTCATAACCAGCATAATCTAAGGTAAAACAAGCAATCGAAATTGAAACCAACACGCAATTAGCATATCAATAAATGCTTTATAAGTGAATTTGAAATATTATTTAAACCGTGGTTATACCCAANCCAACACGCAATTAGCATATCAATAAATGCTTTATAAGTGAATTTGAAATATTATTTAAACCGTGGTTATACCCAATAACTTTCGGAATTCATCAAGTAATTCACCGCCCAAATGCACACTCATTAAAGGCGATTAGCTGGCTAATATTTGTTTTCAAGGCCAACAATATTGTCTGTCCANCCAACACGCAATTAGCATATCAATAAATGCTTTATAAGTGAATTTGAAATATTATTTAAACCGTGGTTATACCCAACAACTTTCGGAATTCATCAAGTAATTCATCGCCCAAATGCACACTCATTAAAGGCGATTAGCTGGCTAATATTTGTTTTCAAGGCCAACAATATTGTCTGTCCATATTCATCAAGTTTGATGCCAAAGGTAGGTAAGGTATGCAAGTATGCAAGTACACCATTATATAACTGAATTTGGACATGGCCTAGTAGTCGAAATTATCTGATATATCACAAGAAAATAAATTATATTTTAAAAATGTTATACATTTATTTAATACCTACTACATTACGCTACAATGATGCGATGCAGTCACAGATTATTGTTCTTTTCAATGAATCATTATATGTGGTGCGATTGTGAACATTTTTGGAACATACCATGTCTGTGATCTTAAGCCTTACAGTGAAGGCTAAATGAATGTGTGAGTGTATGACGACAGTAACAAGGAACCAGTTAACCCACCAGAGATTAAGAAATAAACGAATTCTGATAACCGTGGTTAATAATGTGTACTTTTAAACTTAGTCCCAGAAAAGACACTTCATCGTCAAGTGTGTGTAAAAAGACGGTTAGAAGAAAGAAATATGTACATATATACAACACCCTAGGTCCTCGTTGAGTACTAGTTTTTGAAATGAACAGTATAGAAAAAAATTTCCCATCAAAACGATGTATCAATTATTTCCATTTCTTCTTGGAGTACTCGCAAGATATTTAAGAGATCAAAGGCCTCACAAAATACTTTAACCACATATAGTTAAATGTCGTGTTGGATTGTGTGTGTAAAAACTGGTGTCTGCTAGTAATTATGCCTAATAAGTATTTTCAGGGGAGTTACTATCAGATTGATGTTAATGTATGATCTGCTCCTGCAGTGTAGCTCTTGCTCGCCCTCTGTTGACAGTTTCTACTGTTAATAACTGTTCTAAAAACTGTAAAATAATGTACTTGAAGCTTCATAATATTTAAGTATGTATATTAATTTTTTACTTTTTAACGACATATACCAACAAAAATTTCGAATTTTGACCACAATCTAAAATTTACCTCAATTGATATGGCACCTGTTGCAGTATTTCTTAATAAATAATTTTGTACAAAAATTTATTAAGTAAATTTTGTGATCACAATTTTTTTAAGAATTATTTTTAATACTTTCAATTTTCCCGTAGCTACATCGAGAATTGAAACATTTATGAGTCATTAGATAAAACTACTTTCACAAAAAAAGAAGCAATAAAAATTAACACAACCAATTGTAAAATACGAATGTGGAAAATTTAAATTAAATTTTACAAGCATTGAAGTTCAATACGGATTTTATGAATATTGGTTTCATCAAAGGAGGTCCCGAACTGCTAATATCTTGTCAGCACGTGCCTTTTTCTGTTGACGACCGCACAACTTATTAAGGAAAAGACTAAACAGTGAATACCAAAATATACCTTTAATAACAAATTCAACTCATAACACAATATTACAGACGTGTATGGTAAACGGTAATAATATATATTTTCCAATTCTTGCACAAAGTTCAAGAATTGCGACTTATACGCCCCCTGTTTCCTCAAAAATGAACTACGCTTCCTCTCTGAAAGTTGCAGGCAATAATGAACACATCCTGCACTCTTACGGCAGAATATAGCACTACTCATACTGTCTCGAGAAGAGTTCCAAAATCGTCTAATAGGATAAGCGCATGCTATATAATATTTTACTTGTTAATTTCTGTAACTTTTCCATTAAATAACTCTGTCAGACTTTTAGGCAAAANACATGCTATATAATATTTTACTTGTTAATTTCTGTAACTTTTCCATTAAATAACTCTGTCAGACTTTTAGGCAAAACGACTTAAGGAAAACTATTTTAGGCTTAATGACTTTAAGGAAAATGACTTTATGGATATTTAAGCGAGGGGCTATAATTTTAGGCGAAACAACTTTTAGACAAAACGACTTTATGAAAAATGACTTTTAGTAAAAACGACTTTAGGCAAAACGGCTGTTTGTAAAATTAANTTTAGACAAAACGACTTTATGAAAAATGACTTTTAGTAAAAACGACTTTAGGCAAAACGGCTGTTTGTAAAATTAAAAGAGGGACTATAATTTTAGGCAAAACTACTTTTAGGCGAAACGACTTTAGAAAAACGTCTTTAGGCAAACCGACTTTAATCAAAATTACTTTAGGCAAAACGACTTTAGGCAAAATTACTTTACGCAAAACGACGCGCTCCCGTTCCCTCTCGTAAATTATCCTATTTTTTTTTTCTGTATTACACACTGCACGTTGTCGTTAAAAAAAACATTATGTATAAACTGATTGTAACGTTCTTGACATCAGCCTGTATTTCCTGGTGATCAAGAGGAATGTTTGTTGACTGTTGCAGCAGGCGCCAGCGAGGATGAGTAAGGATGGCGTGCCCGGGTCACACTAGGAGAGGTTAGAATCTCGTCAGCTGATCACATGATGGCGGCCATCTTGTGGACGACCCTGGCGGTCGTGCTGCTTGCGGCAGAAGCGCGGTTAACCGAAGACAACGAGTTGAAGAACCAGACGTACCAGTGGAAAACAGGTGAGACTTTTGTTTTGTTTTTCCATATAAATGATGCCGGATGCGTTTAGAATTAAAAATTATATTCGTCAACCATTCGTTTTTTGTAAATGAATACATGGGGAGAAAAGAGCAACGCCCACTTGATGGCAGGGTTCTGTAGTGGGAGTGAGGGGTTGCGGGGGTGAATTATTCAGACTATCCATCCCCTGTAAAAACGAACCGAATTTGATTCCCGGCCGGGTCACACGGATTTTCACGTGTGCGAAACCTAGCGGACGTTACGGTTGGCCGGGGTTTTTTTTATCAGGGCTCTCCCGTTTCCTCCACCCTTGCACTCCGCCGTTAATCCAGTTTCGCCTCATTTCACCATCACCGGCGCTCAAGACCAACTCAACTATGTTGTGGTACGCGTAGGAGTCCGTCATTCCAGAAGTGTGAAAGTGAAATGAGATTCCTGGGTGTGGAGTGAAATTATGGCAGTGATCCGAGTAAAAACATCGACTGTCGACAGCGTCCGTCACTTTTGTCACACATGGGAAATTGAGCTGTGATCTGCAAATAAAGGAGTCCACGTCGTGAGGGAGGTGCATAGTTTGATGGTAAGTGATCCAAGAATTAATAAGCTTCTAACGCCAGTATGCTTCAAAGGGTCCAAAACTGATTTTTTCCATCTTCTGGTATTCTTGAGTGGTTTTTCTAAGACGAAATGATAATGAAACGTAGATATTTTCAGCTACCTTCATAAAACAATAATAACATATATGACGGCAGGAAAAAAACATTTCGGATCTCACTCAACTCTTCGTTATTATTTCTACCGCACTTCCGGCTGACAGATTGTCCACCCACTTACTCTCGATTCAAGGGTTAGCCCTTGAAAAGGATCGTAAATGGGCTAACGTTGCCTAGTACAGTGTCACGTGACACAATCGTTACATTTTTATCGTGCTCTTTTACTCGGTTATGCAATATCCTCGTTCCTGTTTAAGAAAGTATATAAGGTTGGCGATACAAACTGAGAAGATTGCATTTCCTGTCTTCTTTGTAAATTCATCCGACCTTTTTGCAATATCGAGCTGCTATAGAACTAACTTCGTGTTCTGAAGTGATCATATACAATAAAGTTTCGTCAATTTCGGGATCTTCCTTATAGTAATTTCAGGATGTGTCTGCAGAAATTCTTTAGTCATTTGTTAGATTGCTACTTTATTTTATTTTCTCGTAAAATATAGTATAAATACATTTTCCTGGGGCTCTTAGAAGTCAAAGGAAAGCCCGTATCAACTAACTTCATTATCCTCGCAAACAACAGAATCCCTTGGTCACCTGTCGGAACGGAAGAGTGTCCACCATGTTCTTATTTGTCCATCATTGTGATTTCACATAATCTGCTATTGTCCGTGTGCCATATCGTATACTTGTTCTAAGAACACTGATTTTCTTGTTTTTGATCATGGCTAAGTTTTATAAACTATAAAACACAAACATCTCGACATTGAAATTGCAACACCAAGATGGGCGCATTTGAAGAGCACCACACTGGAGGAATGCGTAAAGCAGGGTGGGAAATTGACTTGATTAGTTGTTCAGTCCAGTGGCCTCAGCACATTAGCCAATGGCGACAGTGATAAGCGGTACAAAAGTGGAGGTCGGGGAGCCGCTGACGAGTAGTGACATTGTGTTTCCCCGCCATTCGTGCGCACAGACGGAGTGAACAGACGAACACAACAATGCGTACAGGTTTCCGCCTTTGACTGTGGGATGATCGTAGTCTATCGAGATTGTGGATTATCCAAATGGCAATTGGTTTTCGCATTGGTAGAAATACAACCACAGTCAAGTGGTAATGGGATCAGTGGGTCGAGGAGGAATGGCCTGAGAAACGTGCTAGAAGGCAACGATCTCGTCGCACCAACGAGCGCGAGGACAAACTTGCACAGTGCAACCATAACAAACGCCTTCGTTCAGGAGTTCAGGAATGTGGCACGCAAATTTGTGTCCGAATGCACTGTTCGTTGTCGTCTGCAATATCAAGGCATCTTTTCCAGGCGATCATTACAGCGGCATAGGAGCCTGTGGCTTTAATGGTGCTTGGAACGTCGGGTCTGGAGTGACGAATCGCATACCATCGTCTTCTCCGACGAATCCTGCTTCTACTTTCAGCAACAGCCATTACATCGTGGAGGTGCTGGAGCCTGTAGTCCCTTATCTTCAGGACCAGCCTGGGGCTCTGTACCAACAATAGGACAATGCGCGACTGAATGTTGTACACATTCCCCGATGGTTCCTTGATGGCCGTTATTTCACACTGCGTCCTTGGCTTTGCGTTCACCGTATCTCTCACCCATCGACAAAGTGTAGTCCATATTCGGACCAATAGCCTGCCAAAGGACACCCGCGATCACAGAATATGAAATTTTGGAATGCATCGAAGCAGCATGGGCGGAGATGCCCCAGACAGGCATCCAAAGTCTCATCTTCTCAATGCAACGTAGTGTATCAGCGGTTATTGCCGTCTGTTGTAGGGCCACACAGTACCAACTTCCGTTCTGTACGTCATACCGAACTGAAAGATTAATTATGTCACCTGTGCATGATGGGTATTATGTCCTATAAATCAGGTTGTGTTAACTCACGTCCTCCTTGTTGTTGCAATTTTAATTGCCAGCAGTGTACATAAATAATAGTTATCTAACAATACAACATTTCAATTTTTACTTCATTGAAGGATATGTTTAAAATAAGGTTTTATGTATTTTATTATCTTCCGTAGTAGTTTTTAGTACATGCTTAAATTAGGATTAATATTTCTTGAATGCTTCAAATCACTGGCTTGGCAAATATTGTCCATGCTGTTTCTCACTTTGCCGGGGTGCATGTCGTAATTGCGAACATAAGAATATATCAGTAATTCCTCAAAAGAAGGACGAAGTTAAGACGACTCAAAAAACCGTTACAACTAATTATTCCATAACACAATTTAAAAAAAGCATTCAAACGATATTTCAATTTCACATAGTTTTTGAATATCACTCTGTTAATATCAGATACTTACAGAGCTATTTTTATGTCATGTAGAACATTTTAAATAATATAGCTTCTACTTTAAGCCCATAAATAAAATAGACGAGGCAGTTTTATTGACATAAAATGTGTATACTGATTGACAAATATGTTAATGAAACGGAATAAGTGTACTAGTGAATTAAAAGCACACAAGTAACAAACTAATGGCATTAGTAATAATATAGAAATGCCAGTGAAGTTTTCTAAATGTGAAATGAGGCCTGAGAACACCGCAACTGGTCGGTCGGCTGTCTCCACTGGCTGAGCACCGAACAAAAGGACGTAGACAAAGAACGCAAAAAAGGTGCAGTTCATACTTAGGTTTTCCTTAATATTTCGTACACATAAATTCACTTCCCTAGGAACTGTGTTCTGCGAGTTCGGAAGCAATATATTGTCAGGTCATGCTCACTTCCAACTTTTCTGAAACCCTGATTAGTTCTACTATCATGCTGTTCCTCCGCCTTATGCAAACAAAACTTAACTAAGTCTAGAAAATTACTCTAAAGGGACAACACATCGCATTCATACGCACTCAGTTTATAACATTTTGCAAAAGGACTATTTTTTTACTAAGCATTGCCAAAACATCTACATTTATTCTCTCTGGCTTTGTTCATATTAATCATAAACAAAATAGTATAATATATATGTAGTACATAAGTGAAAGTTAAATTTTACCAGATATAAAATACTTTTAAGTTTAGGCTGTTCGCGATAAAATAGACACTTCTTGAAGCCCTCTCATTTGGAATGATAGTCAATAAATAGGTATATGTTATTGTACCCTTAGACGTAAACTTTCGAATCCAGCGAAATATAGACACTGTGTTTATTACTAACATGGCAGTATTTGTTTTAAAAAATGACGGAAGGATAAAAAATGACTGATAGGAAAAAAGTAACTAGGGCCTCACAAGCGCTCATTTTACCGTGAACAGCCCATAACAGAAGTACAAAACGCTTGTTATACGTAAGATATTTATAGGGACAGGTGTTTTTCGCAAAAATATTTCAAGACCAGTTGCACTCCAAAACGCTTTCCTTTATATGCACTTTCGTGGTTGGATGATTTTAAATCTCACACGCCTCAAGTGTCTGTCCACGAATCCACGACGTTCGGTATCGCATTACTTTATTAGGATTGGCCCAGTCAAATAAGAACGTGTCTTCTTACGTAGACACGCGGCCAATAACCAAATGAAGTTGTGGTTGTGGACGTAGGATATTGAAGTCTAGTATGACCACAAATATTTTCGCGAACAACGCCCGTCCCTAGATATCCAGGAAACAAACAAACACGATATGCATGGGGGGGTGATTATTCAAAGGTTTGAGTCAAAAAGTGTGAAGACACCGCGAACTGACTTTTAGTAATCAGCCCTCGCGGCGGTCCACAGAGGTGGAGAGGGCGACATTGGTGGCTCTTCGGCGGGGCTCGGGACGGCGTGGGGCACGCAGTTGCCTGGGCCTTTGTGCTCGCCACCTCGGGGCGGCATTTCGCGAGCCAGNGGGAGCCAGTGGCGCGGGATATTGGCGCGAGGCGTCTGAAAGCCGTGTGTGTGTGCACGTAGCTGTCGCATCTCGCGCCGCGACGCCCTCGCTGCTGCCTCGCGACGCCCCCCCGTCCATTGTCAGGCGCCACGACGCCCTGGCTCGCTTCACGAGACGCAGCAACACAGCGTGCGTTCCATGATTAGCCTCACCGAACGTCAATTACGGCTGTTTCCTTGGCTCACTCAACACTTAGCCCTTTGACGAGTATGCACGTGTACACTCGGGGCTACATTTATAAGGACATTTCTTTACTCTTGCAGACAAAACTCGCACTTTTATAATTGTATTGTTCCGCTGGACTTGGTTGAAATCTAAGTAAAAAAAAATTACAATAAGTCAGAATTTCAGTTCGTAAGTATAAAACTTCTTTTCAATAATTTCTCAAATTAACGTGGCGGATTTTAAAAACCTGCTACATCTGTCGCGGCACATTAATTGACACGCAGTCAACGCACGACTTTCATTGGTCGTCGGCCAACCAACAATAAACGTCGCAGAGTGCAGTAGGCGTGTACGGTGTAGCCAGAGCCATTAAGAAGATGGTGGGTTGAAATACGGATACCAACACAACTGATATTGCTGTACTGGAGAATATAAACGACCCACTCCGACCTCGTATTCAGTGCAAGTAAACTCGTGCAGTCATAAAGTTAAGGCCCCCGCCAACATGGAGTTTTTTCCCACGTTTGAGGCCAAGAAGCGCGGTAGTGACTAAGGGCGACACTGTCACGCGCATCAAGTGCGCCATCACCGCTAAGCGCAAGACTCTAAACTAAACTGACGTGCAGCGTTCTCGTCGCACTGCGTGTACCTGTAGGATTTTAAGCGGCGACCATATAATTTTATTAGTGTAAAGCCGTTACTAAGGCTCAACGCAGGGCACTTGAGTAGTTTTGTGTGTATCTGAAGCGTATATTTTGAGATACGGCGCTTTTAAAAAGCTGTTTTTTATAGCAATTTTGGAGTACACTGAAGAGCCAAAAAAACTGGTACACCTGCCTAATATCGTGTAGGGCCCCCCGAACCCGCAGAAGTCCCGTAAGACGACGTGGCATGGACTCGACTAATGTCTGAAGGTATGAAGGAGGCAATTCACACCATGAATCCTGCAGGGCAGTCTACAAATCTAATCTGCGCCAATTTGAGAAAAGGTTGCACGTCTGTGACGTTTAATGATTCTCGTCAGTCGTCGTTTGTCCCGTTCGTTCACGATCTTTTTCCGGCCGCAGCGATGTCGAAGATGTGATGTTTTACCGGATTCCCGATATTCACGGTACACTCGTGAAATGGTCGTACGTGAACATCCAAATGTTATCGCTACCTCGGAGATGCTATGTCCCATCTCTCGTGCGCCGACTATAACACCACGTTCAAACTCACTTAAATATTGATAACCTGTCATTGTAGCAGCAGTAACCGATCTAGCTGCCGACCGCATCGCGTTACTCTGATTGGTCCCATACCTCTGTTATTTGCATACGCACGCCTATGCCAGTTTTTTTGGCTCTTCAGTGTACTTTGAAATGAGGTTTCAATGTGCGCGACGTCTTGAAAGCACTTAACAGCCCTCGTCTGAAGTGTGTGTTCTATTCGTTTTTCGTTTAATTGGACGCGTGCTTAATACTTTCGTAGAAAAACGTGTGGTTCAAACACTCTGCAACACAGTTCAAGCGCCAGGTGGGAGCCTTAAGGATTTAGTCTGCCTCGCGCTTTAACTGCGTTGCAAAGTGTTTGAACTCCTGGTTTTTCCACGAAGCTATTAAACGTGCCTGCAGTATGCTTGCATTCGGAAAAAAGGAAGGAATGTTATTTAAAGTTACCACGCATGGTGTAAATATTATTTTAGAGCCCTCCGATATAGTTTAAAACGGCTTATACAGACTGCCGTATCTTAAAACACGCTAGTCGGACACGAGTCTGAGATAGAAGCCTGTATTGAAATTTGCTAGAGATTCTTCACCAGTAAAATGACAGGGTCGCCGCTGAAAGTACCGTAAGTATGTAGACGCAGCACTAGGAGAACACTTCACGCCAGTTCAGGGTCGTGCGCGTAGGCGGTGATAGCGCTCTTGTATCGCGAGCTAGTGTTACCCTTATATCTCCCGGACATATCGGCCAAAAAAAAAGAGAAAACCGATGCAGGCAATGGGCCACTTATGGAGCTTCCCTAGTTTTCATACGGGTATCATTGTAAACAGCTGTGTCTATTCGAATTCTTAAATGTGTGTGGAATGTACAATGCAAATAATTTTTCAGGAAAGAAATTACAGTCGATATTTGGTTCCCAGTTCACAATTGTTTTTATTGTAACGTAAATGTGGTCATTGAAAATTAAGTGTTAAAGTCAGCAAAAATCGCTGTAAGCAGCTCCCTATTTATGAGATTTATTCTTCTGTAAAAGACAGTTTTAGCTCTTAGTGACAATGCTGTATCTTTTCTGAACAGATCACTGTTTTAAAACCCTATACTCGTGGCTAGAGATACGGAAATTTCGCGAATTCATTTGGGTACAGGCTAGACTTCAAACACATTGTACATTTGGCTATCCTTTCAATTGGATCACAGTGGGTTAGTGACGCCCTGGACGCGTTTTAGCCTATAACTAATTAGCAAGAAAACACGACCGAATACCGTGCTACCTGGTCTGGAGTAAAACTGGAGCATCAACAAATAACAACTAACTGAGACTCGAGAACACAAACTACTGTGGAGTCTAGCTTGTTGCCAAATGAATCCACGAAATGTCCGGGTCTCTAGTCATGGCTTAGAATTACGAGGAAGCGGAATACGCGCATAGCTTGTTTATGCTATTTTACGTCACCGTCGCGATGCTTCCTTACGACCAGACCACGGTGTAGACATAATGGTGTGATCTTGCGCAGCGTATCTCTGTCTCTCTCTAATTTTGTGACTTCGTAGCGGTGATAACTGCCTGGAATGGCCCATAAGAGTGTATACAAATACTGCGTTTTGTTTTGTTTCAACAGCGATCAATAAATAAATACAAAGTGTAGGCCAATGTAGTTTTCGCATGAGTAAAACTGAAGAGGAGCTCCGTGATTTAGTATTATTCTCAAATGCTCATTTAAATCGATTACGTTTTTATAGGTGATGAAATATATACGGCGGATTGCATAAAGACGAAACATGTGGATTCAGTAAAAACATCAGGATTTCAGAATTTTTTTTCATACGAATCCTACATTTATCTGTAAACATGGACTTTTTTAGTGTCCATTAAATTCGTGACAGAAAAGTCGCAATTTTAATATGTAATTAAATAATTTTACTGCAACTATGTATAAGAAGTTCTTGTTATAGGCACTTGAATGTTGTTTATTCCCATACTATATTTACAAGTTATAGCTCCAGGTTTTATTTGGGATATTCTAGCCTTCGAATTGTGCGACTTCAGACACGAATGTGAGAATAAGGGAATATTACGCTAGGCAAATAGGCCTACGCGAAATTTAAGTTATTTCATGCAGTGCGCCTAACCTATCTGCTAGCAAATGAGCTTTATTTACTCCGTGCCAAGGAGCACGTGTTAAACAATTATTAGCGTTTATACAACCACGAATATGTATATCACTGATGACCAGAGAAATTTTATTCTAAAGAAACGGAATTGAGATGTTTACCATTTTTTTTTTCCATCAATAGTCCCCCTACTTATCGAGGTAAAATGGTGGGTATACTTTCTGAAATACAATTCTCTCCTTAACTTCTGAGGTCTACAACAGTGTGTAAACAGCCACATAATGGCGTTTTAAAATATTTCCATTATCCAGGTTATATACTCTTTGAAAATATATAATTGTTGGAAATACCATTTTTGAGAATATTTTTAGGTTTAGAAAAATGCTGTGTATTAGATACTGTGCTTAATTAAACGGTTTATATATATATATATTTCAAACACTGGTTCTTAAAATGTGCTGGGCTTGTCAATGGCATCTTGAAAGGCTATCAAACCATGTATTCTTACAAAATAATATTTCACTTACAAGGCATGCTTAAGAATAAATGTTTAACACATTTGAGTTTATTTCCGATTATAATTCACAAGCTATCATACTGAGCACTTAATTTGACTTCTAACAATCCAAAAAGTTTAAAGTTACCAGGTAACATAAAGTAATATGTTTCAGTGAATGACACTGAGAGTGTAAGTAATCTATGGTGTACCCCAAGGTTTAGTATTGGGCTNTAAAGTAATATGTTTCAGTGAATGACACTGAGAGTGTAAGTAATCTATGGTGTACCCCAAGGTTTAGTATTGGGCTCAATTTTATTCTAAATGTACATAAATGACCTTGGAGGATTGCCACTAGAGGGTCTACTATCCCTATTTCCAGACGTTGCAGGTCTTTTTTGTAGAGCAAATACAACAGCTCAACTAACGCATTGCATGCAAAAATATATGAATTAGGTTTATAAATGGCTTGTAAACAATAAACTAACAGTAAATATTTATACAACAAACTATTTGATTATTACATTTTTATAAATTACTAAAGTCTGAACTTTTAACTTAAATTTAACAACGGCCCTATTTCTCGAGTGAATGTCGCCAAGTACTTAGGCCTAAAAATAGACCATAAACTAAGCTGGTGGTATACATGTGGTATATATAAAATATAAAACTGAGCTTGTTATTGACATACTCAACCATTTGAAATCGGTGTCAATAACTATAAGGGAAAACTTGCATTGTGTATTAATACAGCCCTTACATTTTCAATATACGAATGTAATATGGGGCTAAGGAACAAAAAGTATCACAAAAGAACTCGAAGTATTACAAAAGCAGGCACAAAAAATACTTTAAGGCCTTCTCTTTTTGACACCAACGTGTAGACTATATCAAATAAGTAATAACAAACGACTGAAAAGCCAAGTTCAACTTTGTATCATGTTTGACATATAAACTAATGACAACATTCATGCAAACCTGTCTTTTACTACCAATAAATATGTACATGAGTACAAGACAATCAAGCAACTTTCACAGGGATTCAGTAAAAACAGATAAATATGTATGTACTAGTATAAGAGTTAGTCTTAAGTAGACTTCATAATAATTTAACGTAACAAAATTTAAGTAATCAAACAAAAAAATATATATTTGTAAGAATGGTCAAAGAGTATATACAACGCATGTATAATGAAGATGTTTAAATATGAAAACTTAATGTAAAACTAACCCAGGGAAATCTGAAAAGTTCTTTAACACTTTGGAATAAATTTGTTTGTTAAAATAATTGTTTGCTAAAAGATGTCTTAACTTGTAGCATTACGGTATGTGTATATGTAAAATAACTATTTGCTGCTATTTGTATGAATAGTCTCTCAATAGAGCTCTGTTCTCTAACACATTTAATTAATACTTAAATAAAAAAAAGGTGATACCAAAAATATAATTATAATTCTTCCTGGGCATANCTCTAACACATTTAATTAATACTTAAATAAAAAAAAGGTGATACCAAAAATATAATTATAATTCTTCCTGGGCATAGAATCTGGCGTTACAGCCAACACTGTAGTTACAGGCCAACAATAAAGCTAGTAAGCACCAATGGTAAGTTGTACACATTTAAATACGTTAAAGGGCAGTACGTGTTGTGACAAAGGCCTGTGACATTCACAGTATTTTCTGAATCAGGGCAGTGTATTTGCTTTGTGTTCTTATAACAANCTCTAACACATTTAATTAATACTTAAATAAAAAAAAGGTGATACCAAAAATATAATTATAATTCTTCCTGGGCATATAATCTGGCGTTACAGCCAACACTGTAGTTACAGGCCAACAATAAAGCTAGTGAGCACCAATGGTAAGTTGTACACATTTCAATACGTTGAAGGGTAGTACGTGTTGTGACATTGTGACAAAGGCCTGTGACATTCACAGTATTTTCTGAATCAGGGCAGTGTATTTGCTTTGTGTTCTTATAACAACTATTTTTGGTGTTTCTAAGTTTACTATGAAAATATGATACACAAAAAACTTGAGTGTTTCTACAATTTGACCAAAATAATTACACAATTTGAAAATTTTTTATGCATAATTACTGGATAATATTAGCGATTCAGGATTTGGGTGTACAGTGTAGCAATCTAACAACTATTCCTAAGTAAACCTACGCATTTGATTGAATCAGAGGTGTTCAGCCTCCGCCTAAGCTGGGTTAATAACAGGGTACAAACATAAATGTGTAAATGAAGGGTGTGTCACAGAAGACTAATTTGAAACGCACGTAAGTGTTTCAAAAGATTTTTGCGAAGTATATTTAATTGTGTTTTTTCACCGCATATTTACTAGGTCACCTGATTGTACCTTATGACTATATTTTAAAATATCGAAGAGGAGCTCACTGTTTTACTGTTTTTGCTTGCCACTCCGTAATTTTATTGACTCAGGCTCTGCAAGCATATACTAGAATAAGCACAGGAGCAAGGAAGTCTTAAATGGCAGGTTTTTGGTGTACATACAAGGATTTTGTTTGCAGTGCGTTACAAATTGCTAGATGACGATACTTTAGCCGAGTATAGTTCATTACATACACACACTGACAGTAAATTGGTATTCTTAGATAAATTTTGCTTTTTATATAATAAAAATCTTTTTAAGTGTGCTACTTATTTAAAATTCCTGCAATCGTTAAAATTAGGATTCAGAAACTCTTTCAGGATGGACTCAGATTCCTTGTATTATTCCACTCATAAAACCTACTTATAAAAATATAATTAAATGCATGTCATTAAACATTAAGTAGTATTTTCTTAAACAATGCCAAACTCGTTATGCATGAGAAACATGTAAATGTTGCTACGTACGTGGCAGTGCTTGCATTTCGAATTTTAAAATACTCCTCGCTATGGGTTTCTATGCTGGTAGCTTAAGTATAGTATGGTTATGTAACATATTTTGACACAACTACCAAAATTAAAACCAGTCACATTTGCATTTGCAGGTCCAATATAGTTATACAAAAGTTTGTATGTTANTTTAAATGTTGCTACGTACGTGGCAGTGCTTGCATTTCGAATTTTAAAATACTCCTCGCTATGGGTTTCTATGCTGGTAGCTTAAGTATAGTATGGTTATGTAACATATTTTAACACAACTACCAAAATTAAAACCAGTCACATTTGCATTTGCAGGTCCAATATAGTTATACAAAAGTTTGTATGTTATGGTCCGAGTAAAAGCCATACTGAAGTGTTTTGCATCATTAGGGTGAAGTTACACAAATGAAGTAGTTCACATGCACCTATCCATTCAATAAAGTATAAGTAACTCAGATGGCAATTACCATACATGCTTGGCCTATCATGTTTGTTGTTCATAAAATCAGTGAGATGTAGGTATTTTTTATGTTCTGGTACTTGTGTACATACATGCATTGTTGAATAATTTTATTAACTGAAAGTACTTACTATAAGTTAAGGAAAATAGTAATTATGAAATTTTATATGATCTCAATTGCTCAAAAGCTAAACTATAAAGTAATTTAATGATTTAATTGTCAGTATTTATGTAATAAATAATGTTAAAAAGCATTCGGTGGGTCAGGGAAATCTATATAACTCTAAATAAAATGCTGGACATGCAAATAACAGTTTTATGATCTTTTTTATTGCGTAATACAAAAACAATGCGTTTATCACATGAAAATATGCATACTGTAATAATAACTGGAGACAAGACAAATGTTGGAAAACTGGGCATTCATCTACGTCCGAAACAACAGAAATCCCCGACGAGGTTATAGATCCCTTCGGCATGTATAAATAAATACGTTTTCTGAAATAACAAAGTAAACCACTTAAGTATCTTATGTTATTTTACGCCGAAATTTTCTTGCAGTGCTTCTCTTAAGGCAGGCAATAGTAATAATAAATTTAATTAATTGCATTTGTCACAAATAATACATTGTCGAACGCCGTGTATTATATACAACTATTTATTTGCTTAATTTTCATATTTGACGAATATAAAAGAATTTGACGTAATAGTCGGTTTGTCCACTTTAATAAGACAAGCCACATGAGACACGATTTGTTATTATTATAATTTTAAGCTGTTTTAATTATTCGACTATCACAAAACGCCGTATTCTGTCCTTGATGTTTACTCTCGTATGGGTTCTCGCTGACGTAGTGCACAAAACACGACGCATACGAACAGGTAATCAAGCAGGCCTGTATTGTTCTTTCAACCATTGGCCATACGTGATTTTGAGGCTTTTAAAATTTTGACTAGGGAGACCCCTTTAGTTTCTCCTTTCTAGCATTGTTTGGCCTTCGTCAGTTGTAAATGTTAACAATCCCACTGTCCTCGTTACTTTACGCTGTTCACGGTAAACTGTTGGGCACTTTTGAAAGCCCTGCTTAAGATCTACTTGTATGCACACTGTGTGTCCTTCCGCCATTGGGGCCGCGGGGGTGTAGTGGTTAGACCACTCGCCTCCCACCTAGGCGAACCATGTTCGATTCCCGGCGGATTCGCTCCTGGATTTTCGTATGTATGAATCGTGCCGGAAGATGCCGCTGGTTGGCAGGTTTTCTCGGGGATCTCCCGTTTCCCATGTCCCCTCATTCCGGCGATACTCCATAACTCGCTTCATCTTCATCGACTCTCAAGACCTCGATGTAAAGAGCCGCCCAAATCTCTTCCCTCACTCACTTTTCCACCATTAGCAACGCCGTGGGCCCGATCACTTTATGCATGAGTTGGTCAAGTGAAAATATGAATTCTTTAGAAAAGTAAATATTTTACAAATTTGATGGTTTTTGCACTTATATGCATTAAAAAACACAGCAAAAGAAATTATTTCTTAATTCACAAATGTTTAACTAACACTTTTTAATTCAACGTTAAGGCATGGAACTATTTCCCTTCCGTCCCTACCAACTGTAGCAACTGAAAAATCTTATGGCACTCCTTTTAGCATTTGGTCTTTCCAGTCAACTCTGAAATAGAACATTAAGGCAAGTGTTGTAGTAGCAATATAGTGTGTTACGATTTGACTCATGCCACCAGAGACATAATTTTTCCAGTTAATTAATTCCTTTTCCGCCAATGATCATTACTGAATTTTGGACCGTTGTAACCTTGTCTGGCTGAAGCTGCAGAAGCGATCAGGTAGGACACGATACATTTTTAATACACCTGGCATTTTATTGTATAATTTTTTAACAAAATGCTGGTCAAATGCAGGCATATGTGTTAAGTTATGTTCTGGTATTTTGAAGCAAGAACGTCATTATTTTCTAAAATAATGGCGTCACGGAAACGGAAGCAAAAACAGAACTGCCTTGTTTACCACCACTAAAATACTGTCGGTGAAAAAGCTGTATTGATTTAACATACGAGCAAAGTACGTAGGTATTGCAGATGTAGCTGCTACTGGAACATGTAGAAAGGTAGATATTGTTTTCTTTGCCGTGTTACAAAATGGAAATAAAATGCGATGACTTACACACACATGCCTTCAATTTCAAAAAACAAGTTGCACTCTAAAATTACTATATATATATATATACACTCTCATATCGCATCTACGCAACAGAAAGCATGTGCTAACTACAGAAATAATTATATACGGATCAAAGTACTGTATTTATATAAAATTACTCATTAAAACTTTGGTGATTGTGACGTTTCCTCCTGATCCTCAGAACCACTGTTTTATATTTACAATGACTTCCGCTGTCATCGAGTCGTTTAAACATGCTACCATTACCGTTTTACTAGTTTACAACTTAGCCTAGTTAATTTTTCATCTATATTTAGATTATACATTATAATATTGATTTCATAATTTTAGGTTAAATATTATTACATTGCGTTATTTGTAAGGGAAACGTTTCGTACTATCATTATCTAGGTTTTTCAGGAATGCATTGCCGGAAATACTTTTCATTGTTATGTATAAAAACCCATTGCGTTGGCTTCTGCTTGACTTTTTTTTTCAGGCTTCTTTACATATGGCAAAAGGATACATAGCGAATGCCCTAAAAGTAGAACTTCTGCAGAGTTTCCTAAAAGCTGAAAAATAACCACCTATACTGTGTACAAGGCGATGGCGTGGCTCTTTCGGTATAAGCAAGGATATGCTCTATAGAAGGCGGTGGTGTGACTGTCGTGGTATAACCATTAATATACTGTTTACAAAGCTGTAGTATGACTGTTTCAAACATGTGATAAACTGTATACAAGGTGATGGTGTGACTGTTTTAGTATAGCAAGGGATAGACTGAATACAAGGCGGTGATGAGACTCTTTCAGTTTAACCAGTGATAGGCTGTATAGAAGGCGGCAGTATGACTGTTTCTGTATAACCAGTGATAGACTGTATACAAGGCGGTTGTGTGTTCATTTCTTTATAATCAGGAATAGGCTGTATACAAGGCGATGATGCGACCGTTTCAGTATAGCCATGGATAGGCTTTATGGAAGGTGGTAGTGTGACTGTTTGTATATACCCAGTGATAGACTGTACACAAGGCGGTGGTGTGTTTATTTCTGTATAACCAGTGATAGACTGTATAGAAGGCGGTGGTGTGTACTGTTTCAGGAAACTGGGGTAGCTGCTACGCGCAGGGTGGCTGCGGCGACGGCCGCCGCCAGAGGCAGGTGCGCTGCGCAGACGCGGACGGACGCACCGTCCTGCAGTACCTGTGCGAGCCGCTGGAGACTCCGCCGCACTCCAAGCCCTGCTTCACCGCCTGCCGCCATCACAAGGGTCAGTGCAGGGTGTCGACGCTCTATGCGGATTCCGTGAGCCACTAAGTTGTAGGCTAAAATGACTTCACCAACTGCTGAAAAATGAAAATACTGCTCATACATAAATAAATCTGTGTATTTCATAAACAAAATAGTTTTATTTTTAAATACACTTAAGTCACAAATAAATTGAGTTTAATTATTATTATCACCATTCGTAAAATACATAATTTTGATGTAGTCATGCACTGTCATAGCCTGAGCGCCAAGTTGCTCTGTTTCCGTAGATATGATCGTTACTGAAGGAGTTGATGTTTGCAATCAATTGCAGGAATTGAGCTTTATTGAATTTTCCAATGCTGATTGTCAGAGAATAAATGGTACAAGAGTTAGTGATATCAGCGACAATGCCCTTTTAAAANTGAATTTTCCAATGCTGATTGTCAGAGAATAAATGGTACAAGAGTTAGTGATATCAGCGACAATGCCCTTTTAAAAGAAAGAAATATGTATAATTAGCATTTTAATAAAAATTTGTGTAGTTACCAGAGTAGCCAAACTATGTATTCTCTACCATTAATTGTTAAACACATATTTAGTTCCATGTTACCATTTGTAGGTACAGCATTTCATTATAATATTTTTACCAAATTTGTATTAGCAGTAACTAAAACGTCTGTCTTAAAACTGCAATAATTATGTTTAGGAGTTGTAATGTCGGCGTTAAATTCTACCTAATAGCTCCAACATAGAGAAAGATAAGGGCCAACCAAAATAGCATTGAGCTTCGTCTCTTTATCTTACTTGCTTTGTGGGTCAGCGAACTGCGTTCAGACATTTCGCTGGCCGGTAGCGCCATTTTGGTGGCATGTGTGGCTGGAGTTCGCAGAATAAATGGCAGTTTCACATATGTATTCTTAAGTACTCTGTGACCTTGCTCACGTATCAGTTCTCTTGTGGCTGCATTTATGCAGAACTAGTGTGAAATAGTTTTAAAAGGAAGCTAACCTTTTAAGATATTTTCAGTAAATTTTGTGACTGTATCATTTTTAAGCTTTATAGTTTGTTTTATGTGGTTTTGAACATGTATGTATATATATAAAATCAGTATCGATGTATATTTATTAGTCACTATTCAGCCACCGTTTTGATAAACACTAATTTTTACGGAGCAGTCGAATCATATAAATGTTTCAATATTCTGACTATTTCCGTAGAGTAGGTTTATNAAACACTAATTTTTACGGAGCAGTCGAATCATATAAATGTTTCAATATTCTGACTATTTCCGTAGAGTAGGTTTATTTACGCCAATTATTGTAATTGATAGAATAGATTAAACATGTTCTCCGACTCCAAACCTTTCGAGTAATACCGGTAAACATAAAATTATAGTTATCTCTCAAACTCAAACAAACATTAAATTAATTCTTTACATCTGACAACACACACACACACATCGTATTTTTACAGCTGGAAATAGGGTCAGCTAATATTTTAAGCTTTCCCGTGGAAGCACTGTGGATTAGCACACTAATGAATGACACTGAAGAAAGAAAAATCTGTTAAACCTAACAAAGCGTTTTTGAGTGTACCAACCAAGCACAACGAGTTACTTGAAGAAAAGAAGTAGTTGAATGAAAATTGTGCTGTTTCAGCAAAAGAAATTCAATCGGACTGCAACTTGTTATTTGCTTTCGTAGAACAACATTATTTTTGTGTTTCATTAAATTTAGTTCGGTCAGCAGTAACTTGATAACATTATGTACAAATGTTCAGAATAGGCCTACAACTTAAAATAAAAAGTTTTTTTGGTACGTGTAAATAATCGTAGGCCTATTTGTCCTGGCGCTTCCTTTGATCCATACAGGCCTAACACGTTCGTGTAAATTGTTGCCAACTGAAATAAGTTATGGGCGTTCTATAAAGAAATAAAAAATGGCGAACACTTTTCCACGCACTTCTGATGTATTGCCTCCAGCACATTCCTTTCTAATATTTATTTGCCCCGCACATCATATTACACNCGCACTTCTGATGTATTGCCTCCAGCACATTCCTTTCTAATATTTATTTGCCCCGCACATCATATTACACTTGGAGATAATACCAGCTTGTTTCTCAAGTTTACTGAATAATTGCTGCTTGCTAAGATTGCATAAAGAGTTCGTTATCATTGCCCCTTCTGACATTTTCGAGCTCAGTTTTCAAAGGCATCTAGCGATAATGGAGAGCGTGTGTGTTTTGTGTGCCCATTTGCATACATTGTATCACACTCGAATTTACGTCGAAAAGCTAATCAAGGGAAGACTTACGAACACTCTAAGTCAGAATCAGTGNCATTGTATCACACTCGAATTTACGTCGAAAAGCTAATCAAGGGAAGACTTACGAACACTCTAAGTCAGAATCAGTGACATCAATAATTGAAATAACATTAACTGAGAGTCAGTTGAGAAGCTACTGCTGATTGTCAAATCAAGTAAATGAACTGGGAATAAGTGACATCTGGCAGAGGAATTCACTACATTCAGTAGGAATAACAAATAACTCCGGGAAATTCAGCTATCATATTAATTAGTTATCTGGCACTGATTATCAGTGGCTCAATTTTCACTGGTTTTCACTGATTTGGCGCAATTCTCACTGTTTCAGATTTAGAGTGAACTGAAATTAAATGGCGTTCGCATTCATGTCCAGTCGTGGATTCGAACCCGGGGACTCGTAAAGTCAAAGGATGCCCTNTGAAATTAAATGGCGTTCGCATTCATGTCCAGTCGTGGATTCGAACCCGGGGACTCGTAAAGTCAAAGGATGCCCTAGCAACATTTGACACGTGTCGCTAAGGCGTGACCTTCTGAATGCGAGCTCCGATCTTCGAATTTCTCGGAGCCATGGACGTGACAACTGTTCAAACATTTACATTTTAATTAACATAAAGAGTCCAAATTTAATTTAAAATCTTTGTCTTTGTCGCTATTTGTATCCCAAGAGCACCCAAATGGGCATAAAAGTGCCTAACAGAAAAGCTGATACGCAAACAACAAATTNATTTACATTTTAATTAACATAAAGAGTCCAAATTTAATTTAAAATCTTTGTCTTTGTCGCTATTTGTATCCCAAGAGCACCCAAATGGGCATAAAAGTGCCTCACAGAAAAGCTGATACGCAAACAACAAATTCTTGTACTTGGTAACAGAAAGAGAAATCTTGTCACCAACGTGTTGTTCGGCAGTGGTACGGTGCACTTACACTTCGTGTGAGGTACACGTTTACTGAGGGTTAAGACAAGCCAGAAGCGAGTTACATGTATTCACGGTTGCATGACCATCAGTTCTGTTGGTCGTTGTATTCCTATTTGCAACCCTCCTATTGGTTTACAAAAAAAAATATCGCACACGTTTACAACACTGTACAACGTTCGTTACTGGCCGGCTCTCTACCAATACGATGCCGACTTTAAACCGGCCAAATCAAATGTTATTTCCTATTTAGAATAAAATACAATCCATCCTGTTTATTTGAGAAATTTATACGTTTGAGTGTTGCTGATGTAATATTACGTCGTGGAGAACCCTATGAAAACTGCTGGGGAAGTAATATTTCTTCAAACATTACGGAAGTCACAATGCTACGGCAAACTCATTACAACTCAGTTTAGTCGAGGCGACGTAATGTTTCGTCGGTGGCGCCCAAAGTGTTAACAATACCGAGTTGAAACAGACGCTTATAGTGCGAGCTCCAGCCGCACACGCCAGCAAAATGGCGTCACTGGCTAGCAAAAACGTTCGGACGCCGTTCGCCAATCAGCGCCTGGCAACTTTCGTACCATCTGGCAGCTCAGCCAACAGGGAGCATTTCACAGCATTCAGGAGCCAATCAAATATGAGGCCTGTTCCCGAGAGCTTCACGTACCCAATAAAAGAATTGGGCATGACCACATAAAATGAGTCGTTATTACAATTCGTCTCTGAGTGCTTATATATTGTCTATTCGCGGTTTCTTCACACTTTTTTAATCAAACACTTTGAAAAATCACCTCATGATGACGTGCTTGGTTATTGACTAATTGTGCCATATATGACAAGTGTTTTGTACTTGTGTTAACATACACGTACCTCAGTTGTGGTTACATTGAACTTGTTCTAATAGTTATCTATAAGTTATAAATTTGAATTAATAATTAATAGGAATAAAACCGAGAGAAAATAGGTGTGTTGGTAATGTTTTGTAAGAAATATTTCTTATGAAAAATTTGCTTACACTGAGTGCACACGAATAGGGTGCACTGTCCCTTTGGTGTAATTTTCTAGACTTGGTTAAGCTTTGTTTCCATGATGCAGAGGAATATCCTGGAGGTAGAACTTCAGCTGGGCTTCAGAAAAGCGCGATGCAGCCGTGGATGGCTTTTACCTACTCGTGACTCAGGTGTGTGCGTGTGGGTGTGTTTGTGTAATGTGCAAGAGATGTCATTTGTCGCAGTCACTTACCCCTTCATGTCTCGCGCAGTGGGTTCGAAAGGGGGTTGGGGGGGTCCACGGTTTGTCGCCATATAGGCGCGGCGCCTCTGGACAGAATTAACTACCCTCTGTCGCTCCGGGCGTCCTTTTACCCTGCGGCGCCGAAACACGCCCTTAGGGGTTGGCGATGGGGCGGTGAGGAGGGGGACGCGTGTAATTCTGTCTGCCAGTGATTGCTTTGTCACCGCCATTGTCCCCCAATCAGGCGTCGAGGCCTCCCCCTTGCACTGGCGCTACCCTTGTTAATGTTCCGGGCGGCCGCGCATTTGCCACCCCCACCCCCCTTCTGATACTCCACACCCCCTTACCCTTTCACAACACATACCCTCCATCCATCCCTCTCTAGCATTGTTACCCACGTGGTTAATGACTGCGCCGCTCGCTACGTGCAACAAGGCCCTTCAACCGTCTTCCACAAAAAAAGAACATTCAGCATCCGACGGTATCATAAACGAATTACGCCTCGATTGCATGTGCCGTATCGCATGTTCCCCTGGTGACTCGATTAAGAGCTCCGAAATGCTTAAAGGATTGTACGGGTTCGCTTCCTCCGTCCCTCTAGCCGTACGCGCAGGATTTTCTAAGCCTACCCATAAAGAGGTTGTGGAATGGGAGAANTCGCTTCCTCCGTCCCTCTAGCCGTACGCGCAGGATTTTCTAAGCCTACCCATAAAGAGGTTGTGGAATGGGAGAATGGGAGCAGTTATGAAATTAGACTTTGAGAAAAAAAATCTCTCTCTTCCGTTAAATGCGTGTATTAGTTAGGTATTCAAAGGCAAGTATANAAATGCGTGTATTAGTTAGGTATTCAAAGGCAAGTATACAAACAGTAATTTTGACAGCGAGTTTTAAAACGTATTAAATAATTTTTAAAGTTTCTATTCTAAAGTGCTTGTTTTGGAAGCCACTGAGAGCAGTACAATACACAAAACAATGTTGTGTCACCACATATGGATCTAATTTATATATTTATCGTGATGTAGCCCGTGTAAGTTCCCCGTCTGAATGCACTTTACATCTTACGGTAGCAACATTAAGAAAAAAAATTAATCACTGCATATTTTCTGCATATAAATAATAAAATGTGGCTTATAAAAACTCATAAAGAAAATTGTCATTTTTTTTAAATTCAGTATTTTATGAAGAAATAATCTCTTAAAGAAAATGTAATGGCTGCAATTATTAAATATCATTTAAGTTGCTTTTTTTTGTCGCGCTCGCTGTGTGCTGGAAGACTAACGGGAAGTAATGGACGAACCAAACTAAACCTAACCATTATCCTAAAACCAACGCACATATCCAAGCCATAATCGGGATTCTATATCAAAACGCTTCGCTCTGTGGGTTGATGTAATAGGCGACTATGTTATTCATGTTGCCTGTTAAAGTTAAAGGACAGCGGAACAGCTTGCAGTTCATGTAAAAAATATTATATTTATCTGAGTAAATTTTTATAATTCTCCGATAAATGTAAAACACTATTTGCTATCCAGAAATAATTTACTATTAAAAAAGTTAAAAATTTTGTTATGTGATGTGTAAAGGAATTACACAAAACGTAAATGCAGGAGCACTAATAGGTTACAACAAGAATTCATATCAATGTTGGTTAGTTGAATGTGTACTAAAAATTTAATAAATACAAGTATGTAAACATCTTCAAAAAAGACACTGAAGCTCACCAAATTGTTGTCGAATAGAAATTTTATTACTTTAATTCAATACCCTAAAGATACTACGTTGCCTGCAAAGTTCGCTAGTAAAAAAAAATACACCTGAAACGCAATTTACAGTTATTCTAGTCCAGCGTAGTAAAGTAATCAGGTAAAAATTAGTAGCATCTAAATTACATTATTTAAAAAATATCAGCCCCAATATAAGCGTTTTCTGAAAACTGACAATTCAAAATGAGTTGTTTCCAGTTGAGCGTGTTACTGACAACTTGGAGCACAGCCACATTATTACTGTATAGGTATTATGTGTTGTAGACTGTAAAAAACCTAAGCTCAGACCAGCGGTGTGTGCGTGTGTGTGTGTGTTTTAGTGTTGCAGAAATACAAAAAAAAAATTGTTACAAATTACTTTGCACTTTTTTTTTGTGAACACGCAGTTATGTCATTACTAGAAAATAATTATTTGTTTATCACAGATAAAATATAATTAACAGGGTCCACCACAGGAATATTTGTCGGTGTATGTTGAAGAGTCAGTGACATAACCTAAGTAATTATTTAAGCTGCAAACAAACTCCACTGACTCCCACGAACTAACAACACTCATGAATCTTGCACCAAACCTGCAGTTTATAACACACTTACAATAGGGGCGTGTACTGCAAATGAGATGCGGTGGCAGCCACACAGTGACAATAGCGGTGTGTGGCGCAGATGTTGCAGTGAGAGTCGTGGAATGGCAGTGTTCTGCAGAGGCAAGCTGCAGTAGCTACCAGACAGTTGCGGTAGAGGTGCGTGACGCGGGGACTGCAGTAGACGCTACGGATTGACACTGGCGGTGTGTGTTACAGACAAGCTGCGATGGCAACCGGGCGAGTGGGGTCCGTGCCTGCCTGTGGCGCCAGGAGGTATCGGCAGCTCACCGCAGGACCCCGACAGAGACACCCTGGGCGTCAAGCAGAGGCCTGTGTCTTGCGTGCTCGTGTCGCACGACTCCACCAAAGTAAGCGCCTCCTTTAACGCCTCCTTGACACGTTTGCACTCTTTCTGAAATCTCTGTGATCGCACTGCAGCTACCCAAGTTCCAAAGTGTGTGTGTGTCCTGGCCTCTCCTAGAACTGTGAACCGTCGGGTCGCTAGATTGTGCTGCTCCAGATGTGTTGTTTATCATCAAACTAAACAGTGGATTAAATATTCTTCGGCATACTTATTTCCCTATTGAAAAACTTTTATACCGTTACATTTGAATTTATACTTCAACAGTGAATCTGAACTTAAACAATGGAAGTGCAAACAAACTTCCGTCTTTACTACAGGAAATGTATATTAAAATTATTTATTTAGACCCTACGTTTCTTACAGTCGTTTTAGATTATATTATATTTATTCATTTATTTATTGACAAGTCTAAGTAAATAAAGGCGAAAACGTCAAAATTGTATGACTTCATGTGACAAAACATCGAAAATAGTGTAATGGAGTAGTTAGTATTTCATGTATTTAAAAATCGTTTTGTGTTTATTTTCAAAAAATCAAAACGTGTTTTGCGAAAATTAACTGTTTTTATCAATTTTCATCAAATTGTTTGCATCGTAGGGGAACCGAATCCTCAAATATACAAAAAAAAACTATAAGTCTGAGGAATTTTTTTTTCCAATGATGTAACCCACATTATATTATTATCAGTGTTTGGCCAAAAACAGAACACATTTAATACAAACCTTTTTGCTGAATAGCAACGAAAACAGAAGCATGTTTTATTAAAAGTTTTATGTTGCTCACATCACAAATGCACAAAAGTAATTTTGTTAATTTAATATTTGTAATTATTTAAGTGATTTACCGACGTACTTTTCAAACATTATATATTGAATTACGAACGTCGAGATTAGTACTCCAAGCGTGTTCGCGACAGAAGATAATTGGCCTTGCCAGTTGTGTCTGAATATACATTTTTTAGTGTAACGAGGGTTCTTCGAAACTGGTTTGGATGGTTAATAATCGACGTTTGTCTCCTTAATTTCTCCAAATACAACGTACAGCAACACGAGGAATGATTATTGATTTTACGAATTGAGTTGGACTTACGAAGAACAATTGCTTCCAGGAAAGTTAGCCAGTGGTATGGGGGTTATGAGAGTGTTCAAGGTCACACACTGGTTTACATTATTTTGGGTGCGCTGTGGGGGCATACTAAGGAATATTTCCTCGAATATTTCACATGAGTTGCTACAGAGAAACCGAGGATAAATTCAAAATTGTATAAATTTCTAGTTTGATGACAAATTATGCCATTTTCAGGTATCGATATATCACAGTTCCTACTCAGAGACTACGCCATAATTAAATTCAGATTTATTTTATAACACATTAGTAGGGCCAGTGACTTTTCGCGTAAAAATCGGAGCACACAATAGACTTCAATACTATATACATACACACCTCAGCTGTTATTATACCTCCATTGGCTGCTGGTGCCGTGTCCGTCTTTGACCAAGCCACTCAGTACTAAGTAACTCCGACACTGAGCCTTCGTGATTCGTGCGCAAACGGTTAACAAGGGCCAGAACATTTTTTTAGCCAATCAAAGAAGCTGGACGACCCTGCAGTGCTTTGGACTGTATCTTGTCTCGAAATCTTTTCGCGAAATATCAATGCCCCTACACATTAGTGACACCATGGGAAAGCTAAAGGTTTGTCACTCCACTAAAGCCGTTCTTGGTAACGTCACTAATGTGGGTATAGATGAGTGCATTTTTGCAGGTATGGGTGCATGTCTCGCAGACAATTTTGTTTTTTTTTTTTCTCATTTCGCATAAGTAACTATATCACGGCCTTTTGACCTGGAGTTCAGAATGAATATGTATGTGTTGTTATCCATTCCATGATTCTCAGCATTTGAACAGCTTGTTTAGTGATTACAAATTTGTCATTTAACAGTGCAGTTTCTCGTCTTGGATAAATCTATTGCTGAATAAAAACAGAAGCACAACAGCTTTAGTTGTGTGTTGCGTTGAACTACAGGACACTAATCAGGACCCCAAGCGAATTTTGCGCAGAATAAACACTTCTATGAAATAGAGTGATAATAGTTGAGACTATCATGCGAATATTTTTCATGTAATTCATTTTAAAAGTGGAAAATTTATATTGATATCATATATTAGTTTTACTTCCCATTTCTATCATCCCTACATTACTATCCCAGTGGGTAAATCACACGATTTTACATCAAAAACAAGTTTCTGATAAATATTCAAAACGTTAAAAATAAATGTTCGTGGTTGTGTAAAACGAAGAATATACGAATAGCTGGACATTCTAATCATTTATATTTATCAACAAATTGTGCATGTTTGGTCCTTTATCTGATGTTAGTACCCTGTAATTTGGCCAACAGCATAAAAAAAACCGGATTGACGTACTTTTTTACACATACCTTATTCAATCTCATTTATTTATAACTCATGGGCTGTCTAAAACACTGTATTTGTTTATTTATGTTGTCAATACTATAAACTGCAAGTATTGAAGGGCGATGTATTCTTTTTCGAAATGTTTAATAATGGACTGCAAAGTGTGGTGTTAGATTAAAATTGGAAATGTTTTACCCCAGTATGTAGTCTACGTCTTGGAGAAGTAGAAAATGCTTCGTATTTTGGCGATAATATTGATGAAACCCAATATAGCTATTATGCATGTCAGTAGTTCTAAGACCTGAAGTAGAAATTATACTGAACTCTTTCTTCTCTGCCCCGTATGTATAAGATGCCTTTACTATATAGCGTGGCCCTGAATGTACGTCACAAACTTTTCGGGGTGATTACTAGTTTAAAATGAGACCGAAAACATAATACCGCTCATAGGATTACGTGATCACTGAGAAAGGAATGCGCACCTCAAGCCGAAGGTTTTGTAATGAGTTTGTTTGAATAAACGAAACTACGTAAGATTAAACCGCACATTAGTTTAACCCGTTCAGTCAACACATCCGTAATCGTGGACATGTTGCCGGAATGTTTGAGCCATGGGTCCGTTTGAACTAGTTTAAATCACCTACCAGATTATGGCAACACTGTCGATGGTGGCGCCATCGGCCTGGAGCGGCGCTACCAGAATGTACAAAACCTGTTCGGCTTTGTTTTCGTATCGGTACGTCACAAATCGAAATATTTTCGTTAAAATACAGTCCACATTTATCTCGAGCCCAGACATAAACTTTCCTCCTAAAATGTATTTTACCTTGTGGCACGAGATAAAGAATATTTCAAGTGAGGAAGGCATTTCTTCTTCCTTTCTAAGTGTTTCCCAGTAAAAAAAAATTTTTATATAAAACGTGTGTTTTGCGTCCTGATTAAAACAGTGGAACATGCACTCGGGACTTCTAAATCTCTTAAAAATTATGCAAAAAACGGTACTTACTATAAAAGAATGAAGTAGCAACCAAACTCACGGTACAAAGAGACTGTGTTTGCGATCTCAGTTCTACAGGACAAGTGATGAGCTATGGTTGCATCACATTATGAGGCACACAATTCACAAAACACACACTTCAAGGAGGTACAGTATATTGGTTCAGTCTTAAATGGTCGAAGGCTTTCGTGGCTGGACTCGTATGAATATAGATTTCTGCGTTGAAGACATTGTCTGTTTGAGAACTTGTCTCAATTTTTCGGATTGTTCTGTTGCAACCATTGACGCGTGACGGGTACATGGGATAGGAATTGCGCTGTATTCACACCCTGAGAAATAACCCCGGGAAGTCCNGAACTTATGAGTTCATTTCCGAAACGTAGTGGCAGTTTCCGCGGTTAGGAATGCAGACAGAAACGCGATGGCCGGAAGAAAGACGAGGAGGAAGCAGTCTCCTACCAGAAGGCCCGCCGGGATCGCAAGGAAAGTGCAAGTCACGGGAGAACCCTAATCCCGTACTTCAAAAAGGGACCGTTAAAGCCGCAGGAAACAGCCAAATTCGTACCGCACGTCAACGAGAGCCAGTCCGAGGGTCCGAACCAGGGCCACCCAACTCACCATGCCTGAGGTACCAACGAAGACAACTCACCAAAAGCCGCAGTCACAGATAAGTAGNCAAGAGCCAGTCCAAGCGTCCGAACCAGGGCCACCCAACTCACCATGCCTCAGGTACCAACGAAGACAACTCACCAAAAGCCGCAGTCACAGATAAGTAGAGAAACGTCTCCCTTCAACAACCTTCCCCGACGCATAGTATTCAGCCCACCAGCCCTTCAGGCAAACGACTTGCAGTGGTCTCAGTCTCGCCAGTGTGTGTAATAACTATGTGGCCTTCAGATCAATAAAACCCTAGTGTGTTAAATAACTGAGATTACGAGTATTTGTTTACCCCTAAAGCAACATCTTCAGGTGCCCTTAGTCTGCACCAATAAAAATTAACTATATGAACTACTGGCCACCCCCTGTATAACTCAGGTGGCCGAGTAGCGACACCATCTTGAAGGACATAATCTGCGTTGCTCGAAGAGAAAGAATATCACAAGGATTACTCGGGTGTCTACTAGGTACTTTGCTCAAGCGGATGGAGAATTTTAACAATTCTCGAATAAAATCTTGCATACATCAAATGCAACATACATATTTCTGCCATTGAACAGCAATACTACGAAACAGAACATCCTATATTTCTTCGCATGGTAGGTCATATTAAAATTTCCAACTTTACCCATATAATTATTAAACCAGTCATCGAAATGAGACAGCATCGAATAATTTAAACAAATAAAGGGTACAAAGTTGGAATAATTTGAAATTGTTGCTTTAACTATAATAAAACCGTTATCATTCAAAAGTTGGACAGCTCTCCATACGCCTATATCATAGGAATATAACAGAACACACCAGTGGGAAACAATAACATCCTTAATTGGCCACAGCCACCAAACAATCTGGCCTCATTTGCACGTAAACCACAGCATAGCTAGGTTGTGATTGGCAGCCAGTATTTAATTTAAAGATGGCTGCGACCGGGCATGCCAAGATATCAGGACAATTTCTTAAACAGATGTGGCCTAAAAACCGGAAGTCTAGGAAAAAACAAGTAACCAAGATTGATAAATAAACAGTTACTGTGTAGTATTTAATGAAAGTTTAAAGCATGTACTTGAGTAAAGAACATGATTTTGCTTTGCTATGATAATTTTGTTGTATCCTTATGCGTAAACAAGAAGTGGGATCTTAAATGAATGACTCGTAATATAGTTTATGTGTTAATGGGAAATAATTAAAAAAAACATGTTTATTGGAGTTATCTTAATACAAGTGAAGGCAGGTGATGAAACAGCAGATTCGTGTAGTGTCAAGCAATGAACTACTATTGTAATTGTACACCTGATAGTGAATTTCTACTACCATTTTTTTTATGTTAGTGGTAAACTGGTTCTTGCTGTCACATATTTAATCTTGTAATGGGTAAAATTATGTTTTACAAAAATTTTGAAAATTTTAATGCATATTTATAAATTCTACTTTCCTTGTGAATTATTCATCTTCAAAAGAACCTCCACTCACCGAATGCAAACCACACAGTGTTGAGGTGAAGTTGGTCCAGTGATCATGTCCCGCTGAAAAGACGTGTGCTGTTCAGTGCCTGGTGTCGTGTGTAGGTGCACCGGCTAGTGGACGAGGACAACTGCTTCACGGTGGCGCGCAAGCCGGATCCGGTGCGCTTCTGCCACCTGCCGCGGCCGCAGGACTGCGTCGTCAGCCAGTTCTCCGAGTGGAGCGCCTGCGAGAGCTGCGTTGAGGGCGGCCACCCCGTCAACCAGACGAGGGTGCGCACCGTGCTGGTCGCGCCCATGTTCGGCGGCAAGCCCTGCCCGCAGGTAAGTGCGCCGCGCGCCGTCAGTAACCGGGTCCTGCCCGCAGGTTATCACACCACTCGCCATCAGTAGCCAGGAAATTTCAAGGAGTATTCCGAACTGCGGATTGCGGGCAAAAGTGAGTTGTTACAAACCACTAGTATAATTTATACAAACGTACATGTTTTGCAGATTGATCCATGTAACAACTACAATTACTAGTTTGGTTTTGACACGAAAGAGTTAAAACATCAAAACACCATGATGCCGAATATCGGAAAGTGAGGGATGCTGAATATCGGATATCAGATAATATGGTGTTGATTTTACCGCAAAAAAGGCGGTCGGCGCCAATAGTTAATAAAATTACTTATGTACGCAGCAGCTATTGTTTTTAGAGTGAAGTAAATATAAATCAACCTCTTATATTAATACTTTAAAAATTCATACAATTACTCAGCCCTTTCCATTTACGCCCAGTTCCTGACTTATAAACGCCATTCTCCATACACGGCACAGCTCATGGTTTCTTTACAAATTTAGTTCTTAAATAAACAGCGTCAATATTTACACAAAAATTGTTTCCTACTCACTTACTTTACACAATTCTTACCATACCAATGCGAACACTACTTATTAACATTATTATTTATATCCATTTTTAGTAAATACATATAAAAGTATAAATCTTAATCAGCATTGGTTCCCCTAGTGAAAACCCCTATCTCGGAGACTGTGAGGCAGCGATGAGTGAGCGGTTAGACTGCTCGCCTCCCACCAAGGATAACCGGGTTCAACCCCCGACCCGGTCGCTCCCAGATTTTCACAAGTGCCGGACGATACTGCTGGTTGCCCGGTTTTCTCGGGGATCTCCCGTTTCTCTCGTCCTTCCGTTCCGGCAATGCCTCATTTCACCCTCATCGGCTCTCGAGACCTCGACGTCAAGAGCAGCCCAAGTGTCTCAGCTCTCTCTCTCTCTCTCTCTTTCGGTGTCCGTCCTACCCTAGGTCCGTGACGGCAGTTGTGTTGCTGGCGCATGTTGCAGCTGACGGAGACGAGGCCGTGCCGACTGCAGGCGGACTGCATTAAGAGGACGAAGAACGGCGGCGGCGGCGGCGGCGGGGACAGCCCGGAGTACAAGCTCAAGGTCGGCGAGTGGAGGAGGTGCGAGGCGCCCACCGCGGTCGTCTCCGCCGACAACTTCGAGTCGCGCGTCATATCGCAACTCGGTGAGGTGGCACACTCAACTGGCGCTTATCCTACACAGGTTTGGAGCAGAACGAGATTCCTCGCGAGAGAGTTTGGTGTGGGGAAAGTTTCCGCCGCAAGGTGCGCTGCTCTTCCAAAGATGTCGCTTCTAATGGCTCTGCCTAACAAGCCTGCATCCACGGAGTATAAACGGAGAATCAATGTTAAGGTGGCCGCCTGGGCAGGTCGCCGAACAGTGTGCAGAGCTCCAGAAAAGAACGTTTTATTGAAAACCGTCCAACGTGTCTGAGTGAGGTCTTCTTACGAACAACATTTAAGAAATATTACGCGTCTGTATATGTTTTTCAGTTCCTCCGTTTCTCTCTCAGGCATGTTTTTGTGTTAGTGAAAATGGTTCAAAAGGATGTTTTCATGGTCATTTTTAGGTATGAACATTCCGGTACAAACCCTTAAAAAAGGAATAATGACGTGCATCAAGCCTTTAAATTTATTATTACGTCATAAAATGGTAGCGTCTACGCTGAAAGTTTCATAGAGGCCTGCACAAGACTGCACGCCAGTTCAGTGATTTACGCGTAGAGGCGATGAGAGAATGCGCATGTCTCGGTCGCCTCTAGTGCTCCCACGCTTAGACCTCAGACGTGCAAAATTCCTTCAACCAACTTCTTTCTCAGAAGATACCGTGCAAATTTTTTTTTTAATTGTTGTTTTTTATTATTTTAATGTAACTTGTGTTGTCAAATTATAGGGAAAAAATATAAATCATAAAAAATTGCACGAGTTCTTAAAGTGGCCGTATTCCTTAACAAATTTCACGACGAAAACGTTTTGTTTGAAATGGTTGTCCTTCAAATTGATGCATTGAGAAGGAGTTTCTTTAACATTGATTCTCCATTTCAAATCGGTGGCTGCAGGCTTGGTAGAGGCAGAGAGAGCCCTTAATCTAACGGTAAATTTTTTAATTCTATTTATTTCTGTGTAAAGGTTTGTGTTTGGCCCGAATCGTGACATATACTTGGCCCAGCCAAATTATGTAGTAACTTCACTTTGTAGTAATTATTTACATTATCCAATAGTGTTTTCAAGAATTAATAGTAAAAATAAAAATTTGTTTGACATTAAGCATTTACAAATAAGCTTACGTTTCTCAAGAAAATAACATATTTATAAGCGAAATCACTATAGCTGTCACCGAAAGTATTTTTTTTCGATTCTGTTGTTACATTTAATAAAATTATTTCCATAATACAATTTTGTCAAATCCGGATTTATGGCCGAATATTAAACAATGTGTGGAAATATTTCGTTATATTCCCAATTTTAGTAAAAAAACAAAGTTTATTCTCTACGTAGGTTCTAACACAATACAATTCGGAAGATTTTACACAATTATATTTTATTAATGAAAACTGAATTATTTAATTTGTTTACGATCAAAACGGAAAATTTCTTTACACGTGCAAAATCCGCGTTACTTGGGGACGAAAAGTTTTAGTTTCCAAACCATTAGCGTTGAGCTCCCCAACCTGAGTGGAATGAACCTTAACTCAAAAGAGGTACTGTGGCTGGCAGACGCCTGGGCAAGTCCCAGAGGTGTGCACTGGGTTGAACATATTTGATGGAAGGAGGAGATGTGCGCGCAGTGCTGTTGTTCATGCTATCAGCTGCCTCACAAACATCATGTGGTACGTTCTTACTGTTGTGACCGGAGAGTGAAGACCGGATGTTTGTAGGACGACGCTGTCAGTCAGCTACAGACCTGTTTGTGATGTGAAGTAGAGAACATGAGATAACTTCGTGTGCCCAGATGTCTGCCGGGCACTATAGAGGCTGTTCACGGTAGAGTAAGAAATTTCGAAATCAACCATCTGTGGACATTTGGCGGGTAATAACATTGCACGTCATAGGAAATTGGGGGTGCCATATTATTACCAACAAAAGTGTGTTACCCGTGATTTTTTTTTATCGATTGTAATCATCCGCCAAGTATTCACAGATTGCATGTATCAAACAGGTAACACTGTCCACTAATGTGTTATTTCGTTTCACGTAGTTTCAAACATTTTGCAAATAACTGCTTTCAATTCCCAATTTTTGGAGGGTCTCTCTTACCCTTGGGAACAACGTTAGGTCGTATTATGTTTTCTACGCCATCTTCCCTTACGAATAAGCTCAGAAATTTAGTAACTGGAGATCACGATAACACTGCATATATTCCAGTTCCATTAACGCTTACCTGCAAGAAATGCACTAATATTTCAGAACGTGTATTAAAGTAACCAGTGTGCTAACCTTTGACAAAATCACATGCTTTTCATAATTCTAGTGTCAAAAAATTCATTTCAATATTGGTACTGGGCAGACCATGACTTCACAGCTAATATGCAGCCTTTACCGCATATTCCGTAGAAGATTTAGATGCTCAGTGTCCAAGCATTCATTGCCTTCTTCGTGGCTACACCTTGTACGCTTGCTAATCTTCACATTTTTGTCCGGTCGTCAAGGTTACGGTCGACATTTATGAAAGGTAGTTTTGTGCACTCTAAACCTGAAACAGTGAGAATTGAGCTAAATCAGTGAAAACCAGTGAAAATTAAACTGCTGATAATCAGTGCCAGATAACTAATTAATATGGTGGCGGAATTTCACTGATTTATTTAGTGATTCCCACTGAATGTCGATAATTCCACTGCCATAAGTCACTTGTTCCCAGTTAATTTCCTTGATTTGCCAGTCGTCAGTAGCTTATCAACATAATCAGTGAATGATATTTCACTGATTTATATCACTGATTCAGGCTTAGAGTGTGACTTGGTAGAGCTGGCTGCCGTATACGAGAGACACGCCCTTCATTCAGGCCAGCAGGATTAATGCATGAGGTGAAGTAACACGAGGTTTGAGCAGTGGCGGAATGAAAAAGGGTGAAATAATTAGAGTATCCCAATAAAACCCGGATAATGTGTGAGTTTCTATTTTATCTCCATTCACCCTCAAAATGTTTAATCTCTTCTAGATGCTAGGATCTAACTGGCGACTTCAGTAGTTCGCCATTATTTTAACACTTTTGAAAGCAAATAATCTTCGACGGTGGCAGTCAGTCGGCCGAAAATCGCGTTTTCTTAAAGAAGAAGACGCAGGTACAGATGAAGTGACTCTTGTAAAATCAAATCTAGACGAAATGAATATAGGCTATGTTGACCTGCTACCTTATAATGGAGGTAAAAAATTGTCTCAGAAATAAATTTTGAGAACATTTTATATCAGGCTTATATAGGAGAAGCACATTATGATAAGTTAATTTTGTTGATTTTAAATGCCTTAATTCAAATCACTTAGGTTCACTGTATGTAGGTTAAATGACTTTTAGGTGAAATAACTACTGAATTAATATCTGTGAAGGAAAGCGTTTGGGGGTTTACCATGGTCCTACCTGCAACTACACTTATTTAACATAAAATACAGATTTGTGTAATTACAGTAATTTCGACAGTGAATTATAAACAGCAGTTTATCTTGAAGTCTTAATAAAGTTGAATGTCCAAATTATGTCCAGTGAATTTGCTGTCTTTTTATTTTGTACGTAATTGGTTCAAATTGTCGTTATAGTACAACGTTTGTATTTCTAAAAAAAACACTCCACAGAAATGTGTGTTTTTACGTACGGTAGAAGGATAAGCTATGAACGGAAAATATTAAACCCATTTACTGTATGAGAGTTTGATAGAGTGTTCACTTTATGATAGAACAATCATTGTTGATAATTAAATAAATTCTCTTAAATGAGTTCTGAGATGCTGTTTGCAGGAAGATGTTTATTAGGTAACCATTACCAATTTCATAATTAAACTTATTACACAAAATTACAGTACATTGTTGCATAAACCTGTGGACAGTCTATGAACAAATGAAGCCACTCTGACTTGAACTACATTGCAACTCAAAGTACAATACTCTGTAGCAAAAATTACTTTTTTTAAAAGAGCAATATCATTGTTTGTTGAAATGCTTTAATGCCGAGAAATATACTTATAGCATTGGCCAACATGTCACCTAAAATACGTATAGAAAGTCACGAGACTCTTTAAAATAAACATTAGATGATTGAAGAGATAAATAAATGATATTGTACCATATCGATGAAGTACGATACACAAGTATGCGTTTCCTTTTCGAAGTAGCAGGCGTGGCTCTCCTAAGAGTACTGTATTTGGGTTCATACAGACAATGCGATGAAAATTATGATAGGGCCTGTCTGCTAACTTAACTATGGCATTATCACTGTCATCGTGGTAGTTGTCATTCACATTGTACTAGCCCATGTGCAGGCTTCGGTGTCAAATTAAGTAGGAAAGTATGGATGGTGTGTACTGGGATTTAGTCGAAATAATTTCATTGCAGGAACTGCTTTTTTTAAATATTATTGCAGCCCAGGTAAGAATCATTGCAGATAGAATGTGAGCAAAACTGTTTCTTTGTGCATCTTTCCACTGTAGAAGCTTTCGTAAGAGTTGGATCTTTCTCACTGTTGTGACGTTCGTCCAACTTGTATTCCTCAGTTTGTACAACCTCATACACCACAAAATCACATGCTGTCCTGTTAATAAGACCAGATTGTTCCGAACATTAAGGAACATGTTATTAAGGGGAAATATGTAAAGAATATTCTGATTATCAGTTTTGTGTGTTAGGTATTTTCCATTATGTTCTTCTTACTAAAAATATGGGTCTTTAAAGTTTTGGTAAACGACTTGGTAGATTTCTTGAAATTACGCATAAAAGTATGATGATATAGGTTTTTCAAATAGGTTCAGTTGCAATAAATTATTGATTACTTTCCAGATTTAATAATAAAAATAATTCCACCTCCATAATAGACTTTCAAAACCTAACCAATATTTTTCCTATGCCTAAATAGAGCTACATTTTCAAAATTAAGTGTCTGGCCAAATTCATTGCATATAAAACATAAATATACTCCCCTCTAATGGTTAATTGAGTTTGGCTCAAAGGCTAGCTTGGATGCCCAAGAGAGACTGCACAGGATAATTGTGTTATTTTATGTCATTTCCTTTCACAGTTAAGTATAAAAGGGGTTGACCAGAATCAATTCTTCTGCCTCATTGGAATTTGAGTACTCGAGTCAATGACTTTTAACCGGCCATTGAATAAGTCTCCTTTGTATAATATACTCGCGGTTTCTTCCTACTTTTCTGAAACCCTGCTTAAGTTCTACTTCCAGGATTATACATGCACCTAATGCAAAAAAAAAGCCTTTCAGATTCTAGAAAATCACACCAAAGAAACAGTGCACCACATTCGTGTGCACTCAGTGTAATATTTTGCAGAAGAACTATTTCTTATTATGTATTACCAACATGCCTATTTTTGNATACTCTGTAGCAAAAATTACTTTTTTTAAAAGAGCAATATCATTGTTTGTTGAAATGCTTTAATGCCGAGAAATAAACTTATAGCATTGGCCAACATGTCACCTAAAATACGTATAGTAAGTCACGAGACTCTTTAAAATAAACATTAGATGATTGAAGAGATAAATAAATGATATTGTACCATATCGATGAAGTACGATACACAAGTATGCGTTTCCTTTTCGAAGTAGCAGGCGTGGCTCTCCTAAGAGTACTGTATTTGGGTTCATACAGACAATGCGATGAAAATTATGATAGGGCCTGTCTGCTAACTTAACTATGGCATTATCACTGTCATCGTGGTAGTTGTCATTCACATTGTACTAGCCCATGTGCAGGCTTCGGTGTCAAATTAAGTAGGAAAGTATGGATGGTGTGAACTGGGATTTAGTCGAAATAATTTCATTGCAGGAACTGCTTTTTTTTAATATTATTGCAGCCCAGGTAAGAATCATTGCAGATAGAATGTGAGCAAAACTGTTTCTTTGTGCATATTTCCACTGTAGAAGCTTTCGTAAGAGTTGGATCTTTCTCACTGTTGTGACGTTCGTCCAACTTGTATTCCTCAGTTTGTACAACCTCATACACCACAAAATTACATGCTGTCCTGTTAATAAGACCAGATTGTTCCGAACATTAAGGAATATGTTATTAAGGGGAAATATGTAAAGAATATTCTGATTATCAGTTTTGTGTGTTAGGTATTTTCCATTATGTTCTTCTTACTAAAAATATGGGTCTTTAAAGTTTTGGTAAACGACTTGGTAGATTTCTTGAAATTACTCATAAAAGTATGATGATATCGGTTTTTCAAATAGGTTCAGTTGCAATAAATTATTGATTACTTTCCAGATTTAATAATAAAAATAATTCCACCTCCATAATAGACTTTCAAAACCTAACCAATATTTTTCCTATGCCTAAATAGAGCTACATTTTCAAAATTAAGTGTCTGGCCAAATTCATTGCATATAAAACATAAATATACTCCCCTCTAATGGTTAATTGAGTTTGGCTCAAAGGCTAGCTTGGATGCCCAAGAGAGACTGCACAGGATAATTGTGTTATTTTATGTCATTTCCTTTCACAGTTAAGTATAAAAGGGGTTGACCAGAATCAATTCTTCTGCCTCATTGGAATTTGAGTACTCGAGTCAATGACTTTTAACCGGCCATTTAATAAGTCTCCTTTGTATAATATACTCGCGGTTTCTTCCTACTTTTCTGAAACCCTGCTTAAGTTCTACTTCCAGGATTATACATGCACCTAATGCAGAAAAAGTCTTTCAGATTATAGAAAATCACACCAAAGGGTCAGTGCACCGCATTCGTGTGCACTCAGTGTAATATTTTGCAGAAGAACTATTTCTTATTATGTATTACCAACATGCCTATTTTTGCNCATTCGTGTGCACTCAGTGTAATATTTTGCAGAAGAACTATTTCTTATTATGTATTACCAACATGCCTATTTTTGCTGCTTTTATTCATATTAATAAATGCAGATTGTATATTTTATAGGTAAAATGTAAATATGTTTTTAATTTATCTGAAAACACGACAGTTTTATTTCAACAAAAGTATAGAACGCTGGTGTTACATGGCATATTTAGGAAAGAACCAAGCACGCATACATGGGGTGATTTTTCAAAAGTTTGATTCAAATAGTGTGAATAAACCGCGATCAGAGTATAGATGGCAATGTGCTGTGTAATTGTATGTCAGAGTTGAGAAATGTGATGTATTATGAAACGTTAAGTGTTTCGAATAGGCTATAAGCAACCCAAAATACATCGGAGGACAGACATCCTCACACTCGCTCATCTTCCACAGACCGTGAGAGCTCGGGGCACGGGCTGTACGGACCTGCCTCTAGCAACGACGTGTACCCCATTGTCAGCATGCGGCTGGAGTTTGACGAGGGCCATCTCACCTTCCAGCCGCAGGTGGGCTACCAGACCCGGGAGGTGTCGTGCCGAGACCCGCGAGGGACCAGCGTCGACATCGGGTACGACATCACACATGTGCTCCTGCACGCTCGTAGAACTGCACAGTACAAGTGGCAATATGTGTATGCCGAAATTCCACTAGCTTCCTTGCAAGTGCTCGTGAGAGCAGAGTTTGTGCAAACTGTTTATATACACTGTTAAGTCAGAAAAGAAATTCTTGTATGTTACACACTGCGTGTACTCGCAGTCATGCTAAATATTCCAGAATACTGCAAATTTGCACAGTAGAGCTACTTTTCTTACTTACATTACACTTCAGGATTCTGTTTGAACAAACATCTTATGCAGTAAAGAATCTACACATTTTATTCATCTCACATTTCATAACTTTAGTCATTTAGAGGTGGCACCATTATTTTCCACTGATTGAGTGTAATAAGGATGATATCGAATTTTAAGTGATGCGGTACACCAGCTTGTTCTAGAATCTTAAATTAAAATAGTGCTTAAAGTTACTTTCATAATATCCATGTCTAAACTAATATATTGAAAAATTATTTTACAATCAAGTTGTGTTTTCTTATAGGTAAAAATTTTTTTTTAACGTATGTGCATTAGCCATGTACGCTAAGAAGTTTTCGAACAAGGATTAGGAAAGGTAATAAGTCTTTAGGTACTGCCACCTCGTCACATCACTCTTCCCTTTGCGATCTCACGTGTTGTAGTTTGTGCCTGGGGCTGAACTCTCTGAACACAATGCCGCCCAGAACTCAGCCCTGTGTAGTGTCGCAAGACTGCGTGGTCAGCCAGTGGTCGCCATGGCATCTCATCCAGGAAGGGTGCGTTGCTTCCAACGGAAACGGAAAGGTTTGCAGTAATTTATATTATATAGTATAATAGTATAAGATATAAAGCCACAATCTGAGCGCCTTGGCTTTTCTCCATGACGTATGCCAGCTTATAAAAGCTGATAAGATCATGACAAAACAATGATGTGTCGATAAAGATAGAAAGTACATGCATTTGTTGGTTTCCCTTGTTTTTTTCTATCGTTATAAGGTTGTGTAGTTGAACCAGTGCTAATTGCATTTAAACTTAAGTGACTTGGCACTGATGCAACCACGGTACACGCTGTTTTCCTCACTCCTCAGGTAAAACTTCCTAATCTTCATTGCGTCTTCTCCTTAAGTGATCATTAGAGCTACGAATCGTCTGTCCTCAACGTCGGAGTGACAAAAATTTTCAGCCACTCCGAAAGCATTCTATTTCGGTTCCAGTTAACATATGCATGTGCTTTCATTATGATTAAATTACAACATATTTTTTACATTTAAACACTATATATTATGTTTCTTATCACATATTTCGTATTTATCTAAAAAAGAAC
>NQII01003821.1:5951-57521 GCA_002778355.1 Clitarchus hookeri | reverse complement strand
AACACCCTACTCCACATCTGCATATATAAGCCAGAGATGGAGCGATTCAGCTTCAATTCGGACCATGTGCGCGCGGCTGAAAACATATGATCGTTTTAAAAGACTCTCTCCGCTCGGATCATTTACCAAATATTTATGAACAGCTTAACTTGAAATAAAAATTAACATTATATTCGGCACGTTGTTATTCGTATGATTAAAACGACACTTAACATGGCCTATCTGAAAAAATAAATTTGAGATTACCATCAGAGATTTTCATTTATGTAGATTAGTCACACAACACCAGTTACTACCATTCACAGGTTCTTTCTGCCCTTCTAAATATTTACTTAGTGCAATAAATGAGTATTTAATAACCAATAATTTATACCACTGTCTAACTTAAGTAACTTAGATCATTTAAATTTGATCCAATTTATTCTCGCTGACAAACTCTGTGTGGCCAATGCTGCTATATGTTTCTGTGTGAAATCCTTTAGTAGGCGCAGTGCACTGTAAGTCGCTTTGTGTAGGTGCGACCAGAGATCCACGAGAGGAAGCGACAAGTAGTGAAACTGCAGCAGGGAGATGGCCAGCCATGCCCCCACCTGGTCGAGACGAGGCAGATCACTGAAAAGGACCAGCTAGAAGTCTGCAGTCACAGGTAAAGATAAAATTTTTAATACGTCCTTGCGATGCCTAGATGAAACGCAGGCTGCTGACAAGGACAAGCTGCAAGTCTGCAGTTTCAAGTTATGTGCTTCGCAACCTATTTGGAAGAGACGAAGCAGACCACTGAAACAAACCAGTTGAAGGTATATTGCAACAACAGGCAGAAAATAATCTTGGCAATAATAAAGACAACTTAAAATTTTGATTCCCTATGCCAAAGTCTCCCATAATAAAAGTCGATTTGCTCCTAACCTGAGTAGAAGTAACCCTACTTTAGCCCGAACCGCTGCGTCCGCCATTTTGTACAGCACTGGTTTATTAGTGTGTTTATAATGCGAAACAACACGGAAGTATTCTCTCAACTATTAGACACCCATAAAGTCTTTCAATATTATAGACCATTAGAATATTCTATTAGAAACCTAAATTACCAATTCTGGCTTTAAAATGTATAAAATACTGTCGGAACTATTTTATGTATCAGTCTTACTGTGAACCGATCAGCCAGCTAACCAATGATCTTGGCTTTACCGCCGGCCATATTTACCTCTGCTGCGACATAGAACTGACCAAAGTTTATTCTACTCAGATTAGTAACAAAACGTTTGACCTAGGGAAAATTTCCGCCTCTAGGTGAGCAGTGTTCCGGAAGGTAACTTTTGATTAAAATGTTAAGCAACGTGAATAATAAAATAGAAACGTTTCACTTGGTTACGAAGTTATTTATATTTGATTTATGACTATTGCAATAATTTTTTTAACGTAGAAAATAGATGAAATCTGTTACACATGTGGCACTAGCGCTTACCTAGTGGCGAAAACGTTCGGTTGCCAAACTTTCAACATTGATCTTCCCAGACTGTGGTAGAAGTAACCGTAGACTGACCAAAGTGTGGTGTGGTGCGGTCGCCCTCAGGTACCGCTGGCTGGCGTCCAAGTGGAGCCCCTGCGTGGTGACATCGGACGAGCCGTCGGGTCCCCGGCTGCTGGAGGTCGGCTGTGGCGGAGGCGTCCAGTTGCGTGACGTCACCTGCGTGTCCGTCGACAGCGGCCGCCCCGTCCTGCAGCAGCTGTGCGAGTCCCTGGAGCCGCTGCCCACCGTGCAGAGGTCAGTCCTCGCCATCCCCACTGCCGGCTTGCCCAGAGAGGAAACGTGGCGTACAGCACACTCGCGGTTTCTTCACGCTTCCCCAATCAAACCTTTGGAAAATTACCCCAGGAATGACGTGTTTGGTTGTTTCCTAAATATGTAATGTATTACAATTGTTTTATATTTGTGTTTACATCAAAAAGAAACTTATTTCTGGTTAATTGAACTTTTATTTATATTTTATCTGTAAATTAAAACATTTCATTTATTATAACTATGAATAAGTACAGGGATAAAATATATACGTTGGTAATGCCTAGTAAGAAATAGTTCTTATGTGAAATTTTATTACACTCAGTGCCCACCGATGCGGTGCGTTGTCCCTTTGCTGTAATTTTCTGGACTGCGTTTAGCTTTCTTTGCATGAGGCGGAGGCATATCCTGAAAGTAGAACTTTAGCAGGGCTTCAGAAAAGTGTGAAGTAACCGGGAATGGACTAAAGTCATCACCTCCAGTGTAGTGGAGTGGAGAGTGGAGCCGATGAGGGTGAAACGATGTGAGTGTGGAGCAACGCTGGAACGCAAGGACGGGAAAAAACGGGACAGCCCTGAGAATTCCCGTCAGCCAGTGGCATCGTCCGGCACGAATCCCATTTGCAAAAATCCGAGAGCGACCCTACCGGGAATCGAACTCAGTTCGACTTTGGTGGGAGGTGAGCACTCTAGCCGCTTCGTCAACCGCGGCCCCTTGCCACCTCCACCCAACAAAGTTCAGAACCACTTTTCAGTAGTACATAGCATGACTACAGGCTTTTCAAGGTAATGTAAGCAATTTTTAAAGATAACTTGAATAATATAACTGCTGATAATTATATATGTATATGTTTTCAATTAAATTACATGTCAAAAATCGAACCACGGCGTATATGGGCTAACATAAACAAGAAATATTAGTAGTAGCATGTTCAGAAAATCCATCTAGTATTTTTTAAATTAAAATCTAAGTTAACAAAACACCGCCTAGAGTCCACAACTTCACGTACTTCCGTGCACAACAAGTTGCATATGGCAAAGGCGAAGGTAACTGACGCGAAATGCGGAGAGTGCCTGCACGTACAACACCATAAGCTAGAGGCACGTGGGCGACGCTAGTGGTTGCTTGTGAGCACACGTGTGTCTTACTACATGAACCAATGGGGATTAGCAATTGAGCAGTAAAAGCTGACAGAAGTGGTTACATTTTACTTCCAACAACACACAAACAGCAGTATTGGCGATGTAGGGTCTGCACGTAAATACAGGGTGGCCTATGTGCAGGCGATCGCCACACAACACACTAGTAGTTCCGTTCGTCTTCGTAATACGCAACTAGTTGTGCACGCAGGTAAGTGAATTTGCGGACTCCCGGCGCTGTTTTGCCTACTTCAATTTCAATTTTAAAATACTAGATGCATTTTCCGAATATTTTGCTGCTAGTATTTCTTGTTTATAGTAGCCCATAGATTCGGTGGTTTTAATTTCAACACGTTGTTTAAAAACATTTTGTATATACTACACACAGAAATGTATGCTCCTAGTTAAGTTCGCAGTGTATTAATAAAAATAGTTCTTAGTAGGAATTTGCATTTTATTAACACATTTATATTCATAACAATTCAAATGTTTCCTTGGCTGGCTCATAAAAAAAATGATGAGGTCTATGGCATTGCTAATATTATGTATGTCAGAAGGATACCAAATGAGAATTAAACGTAGATAATAATCACGACTTTCAGAAGTGCTATATTATCGGTGAACATCTTAAATTAGGTATTCACGGAAAACTTGAGCATTTTTGAAAGCCTTTCTCAGGCTCTATTTGCATGTATATGTAAAATTAACCTTGCTAAGGGGTCACATCACTTTATTCATGTGTCTATCAAGTGAAACTGTGAGATTATTTTAAAAGTAAGAACTTACAGATTTGTTAATGTTTACTCATATGTGCTTTAAAAAAACAGAAAGCAAAAGAAATTATTTCTGTATTCACAAATGAATAAGTATAATTTTTAATTCAACGTTAAGACATGGAACTACTTTCCCTTCGTCATTACCAACTTTACTGGGCGCATGCCAACAAGTGTTCCCATTAAAATATATGCATGTAGGGACGCCTAACAATTTTTCAAAGGTTTCTAAAGTATTCAATTAACCGTAAATCAGCTTTATATAGGGCCTAAGCAGAAAGCAATATAGTTACCACAACCACAAAAAAATGCAAGGAAATCGGTACTATATGGCTCGTTTCGTATGAATAGACACGTTGATTGTCCACCTTATTTTCCAAGCGTAGAAACCCAGTCGCCGAACAGCTTCCTTAAAATGCCAGCTAGTGGAGATTTCTGCAAAATTGTGACATCAAGGCTTGGGTTAGTGTGAGACTTGAAGTATTTATTGGGTACATGGGCGATAATTACACACGATCTTGTCATGAGAAAGTATTTGTTGATACTTAATTCTACAGATGCAATTAATTTTTAATATTGGGAGAGTTACGTTTTCTAATGAAACCGTAAATCGTACAATAGCACAACTCGTTACAATGTATCCACTAAATAGCCTGTAGCAATTTGTAAGAAAAATAATTTATTCCTACTAAAGTATATTTTAATGTTTTAAAATGTAAATAAGTATACGTATTGATTTGAACCACCCATTCGGCTTCCCCCGTCCACCAATCCCACAAACACCATTGGTTTCAGAGTTCACTAATTGGTTCGTCCTACTCCCTCTGATATCACTAAGACTACTCAACCTATCACTCAGCACTACCAAGGCATATTGCAGGTGGTCGTGCCACATAAAGATGGAACAATGTGAAACGTGTTGAAGCGTGGGAACTAATCACTTTGGTATGCTCACAATTTATTACAAACTATGTTCTGGCTACATTTACTATTTTCAACATTATATTATTTATTATGTAGCAAGCACCAGCATTCTTCTTGTGATTGCTATTTCACTACTCGGTCGTGTCCAACCTTATTATAGCGGAGCTTTCTATCCACCAGTTAGGTCGACGAAACTCCCTGTCGCTTCGTTGGTTTGGACCATCTCCCAGTAAACCATATGCCCCTTGTAGCCATTGATCGGGATCTGGGGTGTGAGTCTTGTTTCCAGCTGCAGATGGTTTTTTATCATGCCTTCGACCAGCCTAATACCTTTAAAATTCTAGCCAACCACAGTCATATGTTCTCATATATTTTGCAATCATCTAACCTCAGCGTTTTAAGATTTTCTTCAATTGAATTTATTTAAAGAAACTCCAGAAATGTCCACTTGAGGAGCCTGACGTGCATTCACTGAATATACACTAAATAACAGAAAATTAACTCCGGAACTTTAAGCTCCCTGCTCGAGCAACAGTGCTCTAATCTGGCACTCATTACTAAGTTCCATCCCTGCTGTTAGTAGCAAAGGTTTTGTCCACTGTCCACAGTCCTAAGCACGATGAATCCTGTAGTAATGCACTGCATCGCTATACATATAATTTGCAAGCAGGTTGTATCTCGGATAAACTGCGGTGGCAATAGTACCATTGCTGATGATCTTCCGCGCCTTTATAGCAGCCATCAATAAGTCTTTACGAACTCCTCCGATGGTAACTCGCTGGTGCTGGCGGTGCCTAACCTCACTCGTTGCTTGCCTGTCGGCCTCTGCCCCCCCCCCCCTTCTCTCCCTCACTGGCACGACTTCTCATTAGGCTTAGAAACAACTGCGCAGTAGCACATCAGTGCTAGTTGCAACACACAAAAAAAAGCATGTATATATACCTTGTGTGAAAAGTACGGAGTCTCTGATAATTTCCGATATCCAAAAACCACCTGTAAAATTCACTGAATTTGGTGTCTATAGGTCGGCAAATATGTCAACAAACTCCCGAGCCTGACACCGAGTCCGACATTTTACTAAAAAAAATAAAATATTGAAAACTGCTCCCCTTCCTCGGCTATCTCAGGACACCATGAAGCGAGTATAAATGGCCTCCACAGAACCACCGATTTTGCCCCTTTACTTTTCTTCCATATCAACCACAGCTGATGAATCTATATCCCGGTCATACTTAACATTTAAATTCTACACCTATTTGCATCCGAGTTCATATAATGTAGGTTTTTTCATATGCGTTTTCTTTCATGCTACACGCCTTCCATGGCTTGCTCTTATCGTGGCAACGATTAACCCCGATTGCAAACAACTTCAATGCTTCAAGTTTTTATGGGTACTAGTACTTATTCTTGACCGCGCACTTACTAAATTTTTTCTGTCTGCATATATAAAATGTCACCCCAATCCAGATACTATACAGTCCCTGTGCCTGCCACATAAGTCTAGCCTAATTGAAATACAATCTTGATAAGATACATTTTAAATAAACAATAACATCATACAATAAACATATTACCTATTACCTATACACAACTTATGCCAAACAGTATAGGCAGTAACAGTATAACAGTTCACATTAGGTGACACCTGAGTGTCACAACCACCCTTCCAAAAGAAACAGGATGTGTAAATCTAATAAGATATACATATATACAAATTTTAGTCGATCTGTTTCTTTATAAATGGATTAATTTGACTTCGATGTGCCCTTTATATTTTTGATTGATTTTCACAATCTATCAGGCGTACTGTAACAGGAGTTTAAAATGTGTAGCTGCAATCCGGATCTTCATAAGGCGGAGCTAAATTAGAGGTCATACAGTCAGCCTTTTATCAAACAGTATTTTTTCTTAACTAAACTATGTCTTTCTCTTTAAACTTTGCTTCACTTCGGCCCTTATTGGGTCTTGCAGCCATCTTATTTCTTGCTTTAATCAAAGCCCTATGTGTTTCACTCAAAATTTCTTCTAATTTCCTTGGGCTAGAAGTGGTAAAATCTTCAGCATTAATTTCCCATAAACTAGGCAAAGGATGAGGTAAGTCTCTCCTCAATAATGCCTGACTTGCTGACATTCCTGTAGTTGAATGTGGAACTGAGTTAAGAGCTATATTTAGAAAAGATAACGCTTCGTCCCATTTCCTGTAATTTTCTCGAATGAAGATTATTAGACCGTATTTCACAGACTTATTACTTTTTTCAACTAGACTTGGGCAGGGATAGTACTGGCTTGTAAATAAGTTTGATACCCCACCAAAAGTTAATATATTTTAATACCTTTAAATCAAAGCATGGTGCATTATCTGATACTAACAGGTCAGGGGCCATTATCACTTCCCATATATTTTCATCCAAACAAGTAGCTATGGTATGAGCTTTCATATCTCTTAAAGTAAATATAAGTACGAACAGTGTAAATGCGTCAACTAATATCAGTAAACATATATTCCCCTTTGATGATCTTGGCAACGGCCCAAATATATCCATAAATATTTTTTCCCATGGTCTGTTTGGTGTTTCAAATGAGTACCATCCTATTGTGGTATTTTGTGGCTGTTTAACCGTTTTACAATCTTTACATTGACTCACGTGTTTCACCACGTCTTCCCTTAAATTTGGCCAATAGAAATCGCTTCGGATTTCCAACTCGGTTTTCGCACTACCCATGTGGTTCCCTATTGGTGAGCCGTGATAATAATGCAGTATCATTTCCCTCGCAGCAGTTGACACCACCACTATTTTCCTTCCTTTAGCTCCTATGTATTACAGAATATCTTTGAGAATTTAGAACTAGTTGGTCCGGCCTTGTCTAACTACTTCCTTCAAATCCCTACTACACCATTCGTCTTCTTCTTGCCATTTAATAGTGTGAGTGAAACATTTGGGAATGAACTGTAACACATGGCATTGTTCACCCTCATCTACTCCATTTGCTAGCTCTTTATTTACTAATAACTCCTGATCGTCTTGTAGCATTAACTTAGGACAGAAAATTGTCATACCTTTTTTGATGGATTGCCAAGTATTAGAATTGCATATACTTCAAATCATTCACGTTTCATCAGTACTTACTTGAGCTGAGGTTTCTGGGGCATAGCACTTGGCTACAAGCGACGTGGGATCGAATCTCACCTGGGCTTCCGGTTTTTTTTCTTCATACTAACCAAAACTGATTAATGTACGTAGAGACATAATAATCTTTAGTTGCACACACCAAATCTTACAGTTTGGGACAAATAAACAAGGACAACCCAATAATTTGGCTTCAATATCTAATACTTTATTGTCCGTATACAAACAATTAAACTGGTAGCGCCAAACAAACTTTCTTTCATTCAACGAAACATTTTTCCCAATGAGTTGTTCGACAAGAGGGTCTTGTTGTTTGCAGGTGCGAGGTGGCGTGTCCCAGGGACTGCGAAGTGGGGTCATGGGGCTCGTGGGGTCCCTGCAAGCCTGTCGACTGCCCAGAGTACAGCGACTCACTGCCGCAAGGTACGTCCAACCACACCTACTCTTTTCAATACATGCTATCTACAACCTCAGTGTTACAAAACACGTAATTTGCGTTTTTGATAAATTTTTCCAGCAGTTGTGAACGTCATTAAGGTCCTTGGCATAGAAATCATTGTGGTGTTCCCAGTTTTTTAATCACGAAATATATTCAGCATTCACTGTAGAAATTTCTTATTCCACAAAGTATAGTTCATCACTCTCAGATGATTGAATAATTATAAGGAGAATGGAGTACCTCCATTGGTATATGATATGGAATAAATGGGAATTTATTGTTGATTATATTCTAAGAATAATTACAGAAGCCATAGAAGTACACGAAACCAAAAGACAATAGTCTCTCAAATATAATTTAAATGATGTTCCATGCCATTACACAGTAACAATTAAAAAAATTTAATAGCAAACCTAAGTATTTGTAAAACATATATAGAGTGGCCCGCCTAACGTGGAGAACTCCAAAATTTCCGGAACGTTTGCAGATCACGAAATGCTGTTTTCGCTAAATTAAATAATGTATGGGACACAAGTAATTTGCCGCAAAGTGAATATTCGTAACACGTGTATACACAGAAATAATTAAACCACATATGATGTTTCTCCTGGAAACATATATTTATTTCAACGGCATATTAAGGTACGTGCAAAGAAGAATTCAGTAATACAGCAAATGCAATGGAAAGTAACACAGAAACTCCAAGAAATAATGTGCAAATATGATTAAGTTAAGTGGTCCGGTTGCATGGGGCAGTGGACCTGTACTCACAGTTGTAAGCAAGTGACACGCGCCATGATTAACCCTGGTGGGACCGCTTCCTTATAGCAGCATAGCGCTTACCTTAATGGGGTAAGGGGCACGGACTCCGATATTGGACAGAGGAGAGTACTGCAGTGGAGGGAAGACGGGCAATGTGAATGCAAGTCCGATATCAATACATTCTATTTTATTCAGATACCAACGTAATTCAGGAGATTTGTTTCCTAGTAATTGACTGTACTGAGCAACAGGTGCGTACAGATGCACAATAAAAAAATAATAAATCAACCTAAGAAGAAATGTTTTCGCAACACGTTCACTTTCCACTGTCGCTGGTGCTCCACGTGCCGGACCCAACGCGTATTCTCCGTCGCCCAGTAGTGCTTATTTCGTAAATTTACGCGTCCGTGGTTTGTGAAGGTCGTTTCTTCGATCAATAGTATGCTCTTCAGAAAATTACTGTCATTCCTTACAGACATCAGAACAAACCTACAAAACTGAACACGCTGCTGGAAGTCACCTTCATGTAATGCCTGTTGAACAGCCACGTGATGTGGATGGAATTTCCGTTGGCACAGTACCCATAACACATTTATTTCTTATTCCTACGAAAGTGGAAAGTTCTCGCGTACCCATGTGGGGTTAGCATCGACATGTGCCAACACATAGCGTTGATGCATCATGCCCGTAGCAGTCTTTCGTCGCACTCGTGATGTAAAATTCCAATCACCTCGTAATAAGAGACGTGTGCAAATCTTTGTATCATTTGCCGTGATATGGGCGTCCCATTAGGATACCTTTCGTCATATATTTAGATGGCTTACTTGGAATTTCTGCCACACTCACCGTGAATAAGTAGAGCGCACATATGTTCCTCATTCGTGAACTTCATTGCGTACGTACAGCCACACACTGCAATACCACTTACCATAACAGATTACGGGGACTGGTGCTGCGCTGCTATTAGGAAGCGGTGCCGCCAGGATGAGTCACGGCGCGTGTTGCTTGCTTACAACTGTGAGTACAGGTCCACTGCCCCATGCAACCGGACCACTTAACTTAATCATATTTGCACATTATTTCTTGGAGTTTCTGTGTTACTTTCCATTGCATTTGCTATATTACTGAATTCTTCTTTGCAGGTACTTTCAGATGCCGTTGAAATAAATGTATGTTTCCAGGGAAAAATCATATGTGGTTTAATTATTTATGTCCATAAACGTGTTACAAATAGTCGCTTTGTGGCAAATCACTTGCCCCCGTACGTACTTTCAACTAGCGGAGACAGCATTTTGTGATCTGCAACCGTTCCAAAGATTTTGGGGTGCCCACGTTAGGCGGACCATTCTGTATAAAAACTGAGTCCTCCCTTAACACCAATTAATTTATAAAAACACTATGTTAAAAATGTTATTATAAATGTATCTGAGTCGCTCTACTGCTGAAAACTGGCCAGTGAGTGGCAGAGACGAGCATTGAGTGGTGGGCACACCATACATAGCCGGGCCACTGTACGTACCGAAGCTGCTCAGCCAGTGCTTCCAAACAGTTCACTTGCGAAGCAATTTATAACGGCATAAGGCCTCGAAGTTTCACGTGTATTACTGGGTTCAGGTGTTGCAAATAAGCAATATTGTGATACGTGTTGTTTTCAGCTTTATCACAGCCAGTCAGATGTTGCCTTGCTGTTGGGCGATATTTGTATGAACTGTACATAGGGAAAAGTTCCCAGTTCCCTATTAATCAGTGTACTGCATACATACCCGACAATTTTCTTTCGGTGTTGGCCTGCCATGCAATTATGCAGCTAGTATCCTATTTCATGTGGCCAGTAGAGATTCTGGTACTCTAAAGCAGGACGTTTGTGATTGGGCTGCAAAGAACTTAGCCGAGTCAATATCTTGATCAACCAATCGTACTGGCCAATATATCTTCGATATCACTCTATCTAGTTTGTCATTTTACAGTATGAACAATACTAACAAAATAAAGATAATACTTAAAAAGTTTTGGCTGCGGTAAGTATACGCCACAATTTAAGCAAAACGCAAACTTTTAAACACAAATAAATATTATTTCTCCATTTACCGCCAGCTTAAAAGCGACCTCTTTGGAACACCAGCACACCTCGTGGCGGAAATTTTCCCTGTGTCAAACTTTCCCATAAGAAATCTCGTTTTTGGCCAACCTGAGTTGAATAAACGGTTAGGTTTTCAGTACTTGCTACCAGAAATCTGTAGTCTTCAATTAACAAGTTCAGATTTAAATTATGTACGAAGCAGAGAACTTGCGGCGCCCGCCAGCGTGGGCTCATTACTTTCCATAGACTAAGTATGAGGTAGACCGTCCTCGGGGCTGCGCAAATTGAACTGCTTTTCCGCCAATACGACTTGCAAATATGGGCGTGGATTGGATTTGAGGTTAGAACACTGTTTAGCAAGCACGTGCTTCGAGATGCTTCTATACTTCCTCTGGCCAATTTGTAATTCAGTTTGATTACATTCAAATTGGCGAAAGTATTGATATTAAAGTGCTTGTCATTTGTAAATTAAGATATAAACAAACACGTTCAACACTGTCGACCACGTAAAGTTGACAGTTGTGTTCCTTTGGGGTAGGTCAATGTTGAGTACTTACTCAGAAGATGGATAAGCTGCCTGCATCATCTTTGGTTAAGTTACTCTCCGGTTGCGCAGGTTTCCGGGAGCGGCGGCGCAGCATCGAGGTGATGTCGAGCGAGGAGGGCGTGGACTGCCCCAGCACGAAGGAGGTGCAGCCGTGCCCGCAGCCGACGTGCTACACCTGGTCCGAGGCGCACTGGACGTCGTGCTACCTCGACCCGGGCGTCAAGCACTGCGGGGAAGGTCGCCGCACTCGCCCCGTCACCTGCCGCTCCACGCTTTACGGGGTGAGCCACGCACACACCTTCAGCCGCCACCATGACAATGTATCCACGCTTCGTGAGCTAGATTACCAGCCCGAAACGACGCATTGTGAATTACTAGAAGCAATAGATAAGTTTAACAGTTTTGTTTATTTCGACTTATTTTAACCAGAATCATCTAAATGAAATCAGATACAAACTTGGCTACATTTTGGTATGTTACCTCTGCTTTCGGATTGACGCTCCTCCTTGCTGGCTGCAGGAACCGAAATTTAGCCGTATTTTTAGTAGCCATCTTCAGGTTCTCTGAGCACAATAGTCCGAACTCCAGGAGCTGGAGAAGACGCCTATGAATGGTTGTCCATTTTGCCACTTACAGTAGGGGAACCTCCAAATTGGCTCCTGTGGCAGCCAGTTACTGTCTACCTATTCTGATTTTCTTGTGTGATAGCCAATTATAATTAAACTCACTTTAGCTTGTAGCCTCGCGCGTCTCTTGTTTTAAGTTAGAATAAGAGTATGGCTCAGATTTTCTTAGCTTATATCCATCATCTCTATTGATATTGCCAGTAGGTTTCATTATTTAAATTGCTCACCGTCGCATGAAACCTCCTCTGTCCATCATTTCAAACTTATGACAAGAATCAAGTATTACTTTGGTTAACTACACCTCCAGTGAACAAATGACTGCGCTCTTTACGTGATTGTGGAACGGTACGTAGCGTACATGGCCGGTATCTTGAAGTGCACTCCGTATCTCGCACAGTGACCTGGTCATTCACTTGTATAGTGACGGTTGGTTATACACTGTCGGGTCACTGAGATTATACCATGCTCTGGAATGTCCCAGTGTGGATGGTCAACTAAAAAATAATTATCTATACCGGTGGCCTTTACTGATGAGCATTTTCAGTGACCAAGTGTTAAATGGTTGGTAATGTTATTGGCTTCTAACACCGCGCACACTTTTTATTTTGTAGTGTATAATGATGACCCAAAGAAAATGCTTTAATCCCACAAACATCAGATTGTTTTCTCCTGAATCTCAAAACGTGCATACAAAACATAACGACTTTTTCGACGGTCTTAAAGATCTTGGAATAACAGGAAATTAACTTTATGTGAGAAAACAGTTTTGTCCTCAGAAAAATGTAATAAATTAAATTTAATTTTGTATCTTAAATTTGAAACATTAAAACCAACGAGTGCTGCATATGCTATGACCAACGTGACATGCATCACTGAAAACCTGCTATGCTCCAATATTACTTTTTTTTTATATGTTGGGTATGTGTTGTTTGCCTGGAATGCTGGTTCTAACTGGCCTGCAATAATTATAGTGTTATACATTTATACAGGCTGGTCCTGAACTACAGGTACAAACGCTGTGAGGTGATTCTCTATGCAAAATGGGATAGAAAANACTTTATGTGAGAAAACAGTTTTGTCCTCAGAAAAATGTAATAAATTAAATTTAATTTTGTATCTTAAATTTGAAACTTTAAAACCAACGAGTGCTATGACCAACGTGACATGCATCACTGAAAACCTGCTATGCTCCAATATTACTTTTTTTTTTATATGTTGGGTATGTGTTGTTTGCCTGGAATGCTGGTTCTAACTGGCCTGCAATAATTATAGTGTTATACATTTATACAGGCTGGTCCTGAACTACAGGTACAAACGCTGTGAGGTGATTCTCTATGCAAAATGGGATAGAAAACATTATACAAACTATGTCGTACAGTAACTCGCAATTCTATATGCAAAATGGTGTTAACTGGAATTAATAAAACCTACATGAGATAGGAGAGCAATTCTATGCATAATGTTTTCTTTAACCAAGACCTGAAACCGGCAAACAGTTGTGAAGTACTATCATCCCCGTACAGTGAGAAAATAGAGCGTGGTATTTTAGTATCCTACCAATGTTTAACTCTTGGGTATTTCTAATAAGACGTCTTAATCATAGGTAAAGTACGTTAATGCACAAATAACGTTACCTTGTTGTAACACTGTCAGGCAAACAGTTTGCGAGAAAACAGACAAAGTTTGTAAGGGTGCACTTAGTTGCCTGATAGGTACGCAACCCGCGTACACGGCAGGTCGTACTACATTACGAGACTGTTGCGCGCGCAGTTGTGAGTTAGCACCGTTAGCGTGTGTGACAGGATAGTATTGCACTGTTGGTTCGCAACATGGTGAGACAGTACACGTGCGCAGAAACTGACGATATGCGTCTCGTGTATGGTGCCGCGGGTGGTAACGCAAGAGCAGCACAGCGTCTGTATGAAAAGACCTTTCCAAGCAGACGCCATCCAGGTCACCGGATGTTCACATCTGTGGACAGACGGTTGCGCGAGACCGGAGCATTTACAGCGAGCAGGTATGACACTGGCGTGATACGCAACATCCGGACAGCCGGTTTCGAGGAAGAATTGTTGGAACGCATCGGCGATTCGCCATCAAGTAGCACAAGTGGAATCGCTCGCACAATTCACGCGAGCCACAGGTGTGTTGAGGGTTCTGCACGAACAACAGCTACACCCGTATCATCGTGAAATGGTGCAAGCCTTACACCCAGCTGATTCCCAGCAACGTGTCGATTTCGCTCGCTGGTTTCTGCATCACAGCGCAGACGAACCTGGCTTTCTTCGCTACATTCTGTTGAAAGACGATGGTGATTTCACACGTGATGGTGTTCTCAACAGTAGAAACAGTCACGTTTGGAACTACGTAAACCCAGATGCAATGGTCGAATACAGCCATCAAGTGACAATTGCTGTTAACGTCTGGGTCGGTATGTCGGCGACAACCTCATTGGACCGTCCTCCTGTTGGAAGACGTGGATTTACACACACGCCAGCGTATGTGGTACCAGCACGACGGAGCCCCCACGCACTTCAATTTGGTGGAAGCCCGTCACTTCCTTACCGTCACATTTGGTGAGTGTTGGATAGGCATAGGCGGACCAGTGAGATGGCCACCACGATCCCCAGACCTGACGCCACATGATTTCTTTCTGTGTGATAATTTCCAGACATTGGTTTCGAGTCCCCCGGTCAATACGGTAGCTGAACTTCACCCCTAGATTACTGATTCCTGTACTATCATTCGCAACACCTCACACACCTTTGCCCGCGTCAGACAGTCGAGTGTGCGTCGCTGTCGGTTGTGTATCAAAGTTGGTGGTCGCTACTTTAAACAGTTTCTGTGAAGCACACTCACGAATGATTTGAAAGGTACGTACTCGTGCAGTTACCTTCTATTGTCTTCCCCCTTAAATTACAACTACCCGCGCAGCCTCTACTGTACGCACATCCTGTCACCATTATCTGTATTAGCATATAGCAGTCAAGCTGTGTTCGTACGACCTGCCTTACAACGCGGGTTACGTACCTGGCAGGCGATCAAGTGCACCATTACAAAATTTGTCCGTTGTCTCGATCACTGTTCGCCTGAGAGTGTTACATCAAGGTATCGTGTTTCCATGCAGTAACGTATGATAATGACGTCTTTACAAAATACCCGAGGGTTACACACACATAGGTAGGATATTAACATACCACCTCCTAGTGTCTCAATGTAGGGGATGATAGTTCGCCACAAATGTTCGCAGGTTTCAGGTCTTGTATTAAAGAAAACGTTATTCACAGAATGGCTCTTTCATCTCATGTAGGTTTCATTATTTTCCGGTAGAGCCATTTGAAATATCGTTTTTCAAGGGTGACTACCTCCCTTACGAGTTACTGTACGACATTGTTCGTGTAACGTTTTCTATCCCATTTTGCATAGGGAATCACCTCACAGCGTTTGTACCTGTAGTTCAGGACCACTCTGTATTGACTTAGCTTTCGGCTGACTCGCGGATCCTTATGCAGTGCTTTAACTAAGCAACACTGTGTACCACGGCCACGCCAGTGAGATGTAATGATATTGCAATTGTCCTTGTTTGGAGTGATGATGACGAAAGTACCATCAAACACGAAGTAGAACCCTGCGCGGCACCGGGGTAGAATCACCATCAGTAAAACAGTTCCAGTAACTAGAAAGTGTCCGATAAACTGTCGTTATCGCTAACCCTATGATTATCGCAGCCTTAAAGAACAAACACTGGTGATCAATGTATTGAGAGAAACGGACAGTCGGACAGTGATACGTTTGCGGGCATTGCAGCTCGTCATATTGCTGAATAATTTAAGTGCTGTAATAAAGTACTGTTTCGATTCAACCTGAGTTTTAATTATTTACACTAGCTGTAGAGAAGTCTCCTTCTCAGGTAGTTTTGTATTTTACCAGTGTCAAGTACTTAGTCGCTTTCTGCTGCTGAGACTAGAAGGAAAGTCCTATTTTTAGGGCACATCAGAGTTTATTAACAGTTTCCAGGGCAGTGATTTTCGCATAAAAAACGTTTTTAAATGCACTAAGTAAGAGTCACGATTAAGCGAATCGCGATATTACGAATATCCAGATTAACCAAATCCCGATGCAGTGAAAAAATTATTAAATTTTGTTTTGAGTTGTTTGTAGATGCTGCATTTGATTTAGGCTCTTTATTATCAACGAATAATTTTTAAAATGCTTGCAATGTTCAGCAAAAGTTATAAAAAATTAAAATTTACATAAAAATATGTATGTAATTAAAAACTAAAATAGGCTGGTACTCATGCATAAAATAATGAAATACCAAAACATGTAGGTGCAGTAAGTCCTTGTTTAACATGCAAGTTAAAATCCCAGGATGTGTCCGTTATGAAAATGTACGTTAATTAAATCGCTTTAACCCATAACAATCTATGTAACTGGCTGATGTTAGGTTCTTTTATCATCCAGGGGTTCACGGTGGTGTAGTGGTTAGACTGATCGCCGCCCACCTAGGTGAACCGGGTTCGACTTCCGGTAGGGTCACTCCCGAATTTTTGCATGGGCGAATCGTGCCGGACAATGACGCTGGTCGGCGGGTTTTCTCGGAGATTTCCCGTTTCCTTCTCCCTTGCATTCTGGCACCACTCCATACTCATTTTGATTCACCCTCATCGGCTCTCAAGATCTCGATTTTAAGAGCCGCCCAAATCTCTCCACTCAATCATCCAAAAACCCCTACATTTGGCATCGTATCTCAAAAATGGTGTTTTTTATACAAAATGTACAGGGAGAAAATTAAGCATGAAAATGTTTCATTTATTTNGTTTTTTATACAAAATGTACAGGGAGAAAATTAAGCATGAAAATGTTTCATTTATTTTAAACTACAGTTGGTTATTTTAGGTGCCCGTCTAAAAGCGCACGATCTGGGTTTCAGTGTGAAACTATTTCATTTATGCACAATCTGTTAGCACACGAAACGAAATAACACTTCTTACTAAAGCGGAAGATAACATTCAACAGATCAAGATAATTGTAAAGACTATTTTTAATCTCTTGAACATGGCCAAAAACGACATTTTGAAACGGTTATAGTTTAAAATATTCTGGGTGAATCCCTGCTAAAGTAGTATAGGGCCCTGCATATAAATTTTCTGCTCACTTCCCTCTGATTAAGATGATAGGGTCGCCCCTTTAAAGCCGCGTAGGCACATGCAGCACGACAAAAACACTGCATGCCAGTTCATAGCGGCGATGGCGCACTTGACGTGGATTTTCAGTGTCAATCTTCTGCATTTCTCGTCCTCAAACGTGGAAAACTGCTCCATGTAGACGGGTCCCTCTGACATGTATGTATTTAGTACTAAACTATGTGAAGCACCTGCATTTCTGGTTTAACCTAATTTTCATTTTACCGAATCACACTTGGTGCCATCAAACTCGGTGGCTCGAGTGAGTGTGTTATTGTGGGCTGGGTTGCAGAACGGGGTGGACAACTCGCTGTGCCTGCGGCGGCAGGTGAAGCCGCCGACAGAGGAGCCATGCCTGCTGCCATGCCCTTACGACTGTGTGCTCAGCCCGTGGTCGGAGTGGAGCCCCTGCAGCCACAGCTGCTCCTCCGCCAGCCAGGTGGCGCTGCGACAGCGCAACAGGACAATCGTCGCTCCGCCCGGACCAGGTAACATAATGTGACACCTTCTCACTCTCATACTCTCTCCCCCTCTCTGCCATGACTCAGAAGTAGAGAAAGCTGCAACCTGTGATGACTACAAAACACCCCTTCTCACTCTCATACTCTCTCTCTCCGTCCCTGCTGTGACTCAGGAGTAAAGAGGGATACAACTTGTTAAAACATGTCTCCTCTTCTCGCTCTCATTGTGCCTCCCTCTCTNGTGACTCAGGAGTAAAGAGGGATACAACTTGTTAAAACATGTCTCCTCTTCTCGCTCTCATTGTGCCTCCCTCTCTCTGCCATAACTCAGAAGTACAGAAAGCTACAAGCACTGTCACATAGCCTGCTATTCTCACTCTCATACTCTCCCCCCTCTTTGTCGTTACTCAGGGGAAAGAGAGGGATAAAATCTGTTACANCCTGCTATTCTCACTCTCATACTCTCCCCCCTCTTTGTCGTTACTCAGGGGAAAGAGAGGGATAAAATCTGTTACAACATGTCTCACCTTCTAACTCTCATTCTTTCTCCCTCTCTCTGTTGTGACTCAGGGGTAGAAAGTGCTTCAACCCGTGACACCTCGTCTGCCCTTATCACTCTCATACTCTCGCTCCCTCTTTGTTGTGACACGGGGGAGAAAGAGATACAAGCTGTAACAACTCGTCTCCCCTTCTCTCCGTCATATTCTCTCCCCCTCTCTGATGTGAATCAGGACCAGAGAGATATACAATCCATGACATCTCGTCTCCCATTCTTACTCTCATACACTCTCCCTATCTCTTGCATGACTCATTGGTAGAGATCGAGATACAAGCCTTCAAACCCCCATCTCCCCTTCTCCGTAACATTCTTTCATCCCCTCTCTGGTATGTCTCAGTGGTAGAAAGAGATACACGCTTTGACACCCTGTCTCCTCTTCCCACTTATACTTTCTCTCCTCTTCTGTGACAGACACAAGTCCTGATATCTCGTTCCCCCTTCTCACTATTACACGCTCCCCCTCTGCTGTGCCATGATGTCTCGTCTCCCCTTCTCTTATACTCTCCTTCTCATATACTCTCCCCTTCTCTGTCGTGACGAAGAGGTAGAGAGCAGCAAGCCATATCCCAATTCGTTATTTGGTAAATTAATTTTAAGGTGTTGAATTCGAACGACAGTGAAGCGCTCCTTGTGATTAGTATAGGAACTATATTGCTGTATGTTCTTCTTTATTTGTTACTTAAATCAATCAAAAGAAAATAAACAATTTCAAATATTTCATTCCGAAAATTATTAAATAGTTTTATTTTCTTGTTTTATAAAGGAAACCTTTTATTTAACAATCGTTACAATGTTACCGATTTTAACGCAAATTTTATGAAATATTACACTTCTCAAATAAACAACATTAATAACGAACAAAATTATGTATCAGTAATAAATCTTCAATTTTTCCTTTTTTTTTGCCGGTTTTAATTTGAAAAACTTGCATGGAAACATGCATGGAATTTGAAATAAATAATAGCAGCCATTNTAAAGGAAACCTTTTATTTAACAATCGTTACAATGTTACCGATTTTAACGCAAATTTTATGAAATATTACACTTCTCAAATAAACAACATTAATAACGAACAAAATTATGTATCAGTAATAAATCTTCAATTTTTCCTTTTTTTTGCCGGTTTTAATTTGAAAAACTTGCATGGAAACATGCATGGAATTTGAAATAAATAATAGCAGCCATTTTACGGAGCTATTTGAAGATTTTACGTAAATTTCCAGTTCGGAAAATTTGGTCCCTAAATCCACAAATATTTAGGTTACTAGCCTGGTTACGTGGCCGTTTTAGTAACCTAAACGGAGTATTCGGTGGTTGCGTTTATGTGGCGGGAGGTCGCGCCCGCCCACCGAATATTTTATTTGTCTTGAGTCTTCGGCCTAACGCGCAACGAAATATAGAGGAGGCAGAAAAGTACAGAGATTTATACTTGAACACAAAAAAAAAAGATTAAATAAAGCTTAACGTTTCGTCATCAGCGAGGTCTTTAGAAACTATGCAAGTTGCCTAGAGATGCACGAGCGCTGATTAATCGACCATCGCCTCTAGTAAGGAACCATCCTAGAATTCGCCTGGAGTGATTTCGGAAAACCGTGGGAAACCGAAATGAGGATTGCCAAACCGGGAATCGAACTCGGGTCCTCCCGAATGCGAATACAGTGTCTTGCCACTGCTCCACCTCACTCGATATGGACATAAAACGATATGTCATGTCAAGTTCAACCTGGCAACTAAGATTTTCTTAGATTTTTAAGTGCATAAATATTACTTTTATGATTATATTTTAAGCTTGTATCTGATAATTCTAAGAGAACACCTTCTATTTAACGCATAACATCATAAAAACATTTATTTTATTTATATTGATGGATTATTTACTGTTTCTAACTCAGTACTAACAGACACGCACGCGTTAAAACAATTTTTAATCACATTTAATTAGTTATTCATTGTACGAATTATTATATTATATGAATTATTAAGTCATCTAGGCCACTGTGCTGAGCCCATGATCATAAAGAAACGTGTTAGTATTCTGAACTGAATATATGTTTCAGGAATGTAGGCAGCTAGACTGGAAATCGTAATTGAATTTGGTAACAAAATTTTATAACAGTTTATTTTCGTATAATAGAAATCATTATATTCTTAAGCAAGATGGTTGAAAAAAAACACTAACAAAAATTTTGTATTTTCTGGAACTATTTTAATATCTTATTATTTGGAATTACTAAATAAAAATTTCATTTATTTTAATTTAATCATTATTTGCCACACCTGGACCTAAGATCCAGATATCAATTAGTTGAGAAATTTCTCTCCTCGGAAATATTGTACAAAAATATAAACAGAGAAAATGAGTTACATCTATGATCACTTAAATACGTCATATTTTCAACACTCATAATTTTACATGAACAAGGAAGAAAGAAACGTCATGCAAATATTAATCGTTGTTTTCTGACTCATCATTTACAAAGAACCCATGTTAGCTCTACGTTTTTCAAGAGAATTAAAATTTGTTTATTTACTGCGTTCGCGTAATTTAAGGATGTTCACCCACTCCTACTACAAACATGTGCATAACTTGTTGAACAGTTCTGAAATAGGTAATACTTTAACAAATGTTCGCCTATCTATATAATACGTGCCTTTATTCATGTAAGTGTGCTGTTGACCACTGCCATGAATTGTAATTTTAAAAGAAAAATAATTAAGAGCTCTATGACTGCACGGGAATCTATTCTGAAACAAAATATACAGCGATTTTTTTCTTCTTATATCACAGTATCAAATTCTGCACACGATTCTTCCTACAAACTTGTACAAGCGGCATTACGCTGTGTGAATTAAATTACCGCGGTAAGTGCAACGTTTTCGCATTTAATTTCTATAAAAACAAGGATCTCAAACTTTACTGCTTCGAAAAAAAGAATGAAAATAGTTGCCATATCTTTATGAATTGTCAATATGAATGGCAACCACAAATCCCTAAATTTAAGTTCTAATTTTTCTGAGTATTGTGAATTTTGAAATTTTTAAATAATTCAAGGTATTTGAAAAAATATTTTTTAGCTTTATCATCGGGAAAAAATTCATAGGTTTTATACCTAATGCAAAAATGTCCAAATTGGGGACTTTTAACTGTTATATCATTTCCATCAAACAAAGTAAATGTCTATGAAAGTTCTCACATAAATTAAATTCATCTCAGAATCACAATTTCGTGGTTCCTACACACGAATAATAAAAACTAACTCATTTTCACAAATGAAATGGTTATTAATAAAGGCACTTCGTGTTTAACTGAATACTTTTAAAATTACTACTTAATGTCAACATTACCCTATCACTTTAGTAATGAGCTGATCAAGTGTAACTGTGAAATTGTTAGCAACAAAAATATGCTACTAAAAATCTAGTAAATATTACTTTAATGCTCATAAACTAAAGCTGAAATAAATTAATTATGTTACTAGATGTTGTAACTTTTCGGCAAATTCTAACCTTTCAGTATAAATATGATGTTTAACCATGGAACTACTTTCTTGAAATTGTTGCCAACTTAAGCACGCCATTCTGTGTGTCCGATAAAATAAATACCATTATTGTAAGTAATTTCTGTAGTAATTGTTTCCAAAAGTGCTAATTTAATTAATATTTTTAATAATAATATGTATTAATACATATAAATATTTGTATAGGTTTTACTGATGGCTGACAATGAATTTTCTGTACTTATTTTCGCGAGTGCGTGTTATAACGGTCGGTTGTGGTCGCGATGTGTGGCAGGGGGCCACAGCTGCCCGGACCCGGACGAGATGCTGCAGATCGAGCCGTGCAACACGCACAGCTGCCAGGGCTACAGCTGGTTCACCCTGCCGTGGCAGACCTGCCGAGTGGTCGCCCCACCAGCCAACTACACCACGCCGACGCCGCCTCTGTTTCCCTCCGGCCTGGGTGAGTGAGCGCGCGGACTTCTTCCTCCGCATAACTCGCGAAGGTGATCAGCTGCTCAAAACTCGGGCTGCATTCGAAGCACGTGCTCGGGTTCGTATAAATGAAAGTAGCTTTCCTCGACCTCCTTGCGAGCAACTGCTTGACGGGCCTGGATCAAGATTTCATATAAATGAAACTGTAAGTTACTTGCTCGCTGTTACAAGCAACTGCTTAAATTTCCATGAGGTCCGTCGTTTGGTGTCTCTGCTGCTCATAAACTCAATGGCGGAGTTCATGCTAGTGGTTCCGGAACGGGGAAGATAAAACATCCAAGACGCAGGAGTTCTGAAGAACTGCGCAGGTTTAGAAGAAGAATGTAGAAACTCATGGAAGTTCAAGCAGTTGCTCGTGATAGTGAGCAATAGCTTAGTTTTATTTTTGCCAAATCCGTCAAGAAGTTGTTCGAGAGGAAGTTGAGAAAACCCACTTTTTTTTCTCTCATTCATACGAAGTCGAACAGGTGCTTCAAATTCACGAGTTTCGCTAGTTCCTGGCGCGTCATTCGGCGACCGTCTGTACATAGACTACCGTGAATTTACGCGCAGGCACTACATCGACAATACTGCTGTTTTGTTGTAAATGAAATTCAATCACTGCTGGCAGCCTTTACAGCTCGATTGCTAATCCCCCATTGTTCATGTGGTTTGACACGCGTGCACTAACAAGCAACCACTAGCGGCGCCCACGTACCTCGAGATTGTGGTGTGCTGTGTGCAAGGTTCTCCACATGGCGCGCCAGTTCCGTTCGCCTTCGAGGTACGCAACTTGTTGTGCACGCAGGTACGTGAAGTTGCGGACTTCTGGAGCTGTTTTGATGACTTCGGTTCCTATTTTAAATTACTAAATGAATTTTTGGAACATTTGGTAGTAGGATTTCTTGTTTATACTACCCCACAGATGTTGTGATTTGAATTCCGACATGTTGTTTAAAAACACTGTGTATAAGTGTTAGTTTCTCGGCAATCTAATTTTTTAGATACAAAAATGTTAAAATACGGGTGTTTGTTCATAATAATTTTTATGTAATCAAATTGTGGTATAGGATATTTAAAGAAGTACAGGAATATGCAGTACAGCATTATCTTTATCATTTTAATATAAAACAATAAAATCACATCTGGGAATTCAATATGGGCACTTTGCCAACTAACATACTGCTCACCGAATCGCCAACTGAGTGCATTGCGTGCAGAGACTCAGCAGCATTTGGCGCGCGTGCCTTTTTTTTTTTTTACATTAATACTCCCAGACTTATAGGAATCTAACAAGGCCACTATAAACCCCTAAACAAGTCAGCTACAAATCGAATGAAACTCCCCAAATTTAGTATTTATAAATCACAGCTCTGTATCTTTACAATCACAGTGAAATGAAACAATTTTTTTTAATGTAATACAATAGATGTTAACAAGTTTAAGATACTTAAAAAACTTTTGAAGCACAAATGCCTTGAGGTATTATTGGATAACTATATTTTTAATTCTATGAGGTACTAGATGTATACCTTTCTGTATCGCAGATAGGTGGAACATTATCCTGATGTAATGGGAGTGTAAGCACTAATTACTTTTGTTTGTGCCATCACTCATATAACATTTCGTTTATATCCAAATGTTTATTTATGGTACACAAATCTTTATGGCAACTAGTGTATTTCAATGAGCTATTTGTAAGATAAATCACCCCTTACTAACAATCTGATTAGTTCTTTAAAAAAATAATAAATAAAAACGTAGAGTTGGGGTTGTTGAAAACTTAAATTTATATTGAAGTTGATGGTCAGAAATGCCTGCAGTTGTATATTGCACCTTAATTACAACAGCGGCAAAACGATGGCTCCATTCACTTACTGTGTTGTTATTTATACTGAGAAAAGACAGTCATTCGAGTACCTGTAGAAAAGTAGGTTGTAAATTACAGGTATCGACAGCATAGCTGTTAAGTATTTGGTTAATGGCATTTGCTGGCAGCAGTCTTTTTTAGTAACCAGTAAGTGGTAAGTGCTGACGGCATTGTTGTGTTGCTGACGACAGGATTGCGGTGACAACAGTTTTTAAGTGTCTGGTAAGAGACATGTGCTGACAGCGGTGTTTTTAGTTACTTATAATAGGCACCTGGTGGCAGTAGNCTAACAATCTGATTAGTTCTTTAAAAAAATAATAAATAAAAACGTAGAGTTGGGGTTGTTGAAAACTTAAATTTATTTTGAAGTTGGTGGTCAGAAATGCCTGCAGTTGTATATTGCACCTTAATTACAAACGCGGCAAAACGATGGCTCCATTCACTTACTGTGTTGTTATTTATACTGAGAAAAGACAGTCATTCGAGTACCTGTAGAAAAGTAGGTTGTAAATTACAGGTATCGACAGCATAGCTGTTAAGTATTTGGTTAATGGCATGTGCTGGCAGCAGTCTTTTTTAGTAACCAGTAAGTGGTAAGTGCTGACGGCATTGTTGTGTTGCTGACGACAGGATTGCGGTGACAACAGTGTTTAAGTGTCTGGTAAGAGACATGTGCTGACAGCGGTGTTTTTAGTTACTTATAATAGGCACCTGGTGGCAGTAGNTTTTAAGTGTCTGGTAAGAGACATGTGCTGACAGCGGTGTTTTTAGTTACTTATAATAGGCACCTGGTGGCAGTAGACACTCAACAAGTATCTAGAAATAGGCAGAGGCGTTACTGTCTGAAATTTGCGGGTTTATGACTGTGGTGTATCTGAGTATCTAGCAAGGCGGAGGTGTTGAGAGCAGTGTTTTTCAGTAGCTTGAAGAAGGATAGAAGTGTCACTAAGCTCATGGCAAGAAGCAAAGGTGCTGCTAGCAGCATTGCTCAATGGCTTGTTATACGAGGCAGTTGTTGACTGGCAGGGTTTTTGTTGTCTGGTGAGAATCAGGTGCTTTGGGCAGTGTTGATTAGTGGGGTTGGTTACTAGACGAAGTACTCACAGCAATGTTTAGGAGAGTCTTGTAGTAATAGGTGCTGACAGCAATGCTGAATGGCTGGTGAAACAAGCGCTGACAGATGTGTGTCGTTGTGGCAGACTCGGAGATGGACATGAGTGAAGCGGCGAGTAGCAGCAGCGAGGAAGACAACGCCGTGTTCAACAGTTCGGTCACCACGTGTGGGGATGGAGAGCAGCAACGGGAGGTCTGGTGTCTCGAGGGTAACGACAAGAAAGTCTCCGATTGGCAGTGAGTGACCTCTAGCATATCCCCACCATGTAATATACGGGAAAATAAACCTTCACGTGTATTAATAACTACATATGTGCATACTACTGTGTTCTGAAGTCGTTTATACATACATGGGCTGGAAACCAGACGACTTTTTCTCTGGTTATTGTTGGTTACAAACTGCAGTAGAGACATGATTTTACCAATATTTCTCTCTGCTCTATCCGTTCCTAGGCGGCAGCTTGTATAACTCTTCCTGTCCGCGCACTGGAAGATATTGGTTGTGTCGGAAGCCGCCAACAGTCCTGAGCTGCCAGCTGTCAGAATCACATTATAAATACACATTATAACAGTAGAATTATAAATAAAAGCAATATTAGTGATAGTTACCTACAATAAAATCAGTTATTTCATTTAGCATTTGTTATTCAATTTTTTCTGTCTGAACTTCGTGTCCGACCTCTAACCCGACCAGCTACGCCCGCCATATTACACAAAAACGGTTGCTCGGTACGTTTTTTTCCCAAACGAAATAACAAATGATAATATTGAAAGCTACAAGCGTATATAATTTTGCGTTCCCACAGAGCATTTAAATTTGCCATGACATTAAACTATCCGGTTAAAAATATAAATTATTAAGTTTGAGTTCAAAAATGACACAATACCGTCGGAACTATTTTCCGCCGCGGTCATACTGTGAAGCGACAAGCCAGCCAATGATTCGGACTTTTTCACNCAATACCGTCGGAACTATTTTCCGCCGCGGTCATACTGTGAAGCGACAAGCCAGCCAATGATTCGGACTTTTTCACTGGCTATGTCAATCTCCGCTGCCACCTTGGAATGGATAAAGTACATGATGTGCGAAAATTNTCAATCTCCGCTGCCACCTTGGAATGGATAAAGTACATGATGTGCGAAAATTCAGTATTTCCTGCAATGTTTCCAGGTGCCATCCGCTGCCCAAGCCGGTGACGACACGACCTTGCAGTCGGCCATGTCCAGTGAACTGCCGGATGTCGCCTTGGTCGGAGTGGTCTCCCTGTCCTCGCCAGTGCTTGCCAGGTGCGTTATCCAGGACGCATCACTTAACTGTCACCCAGTTTAGGAAACTCTTTCACATAGGCCATCAGCCCTGTCACTGTACGTGTAATGCCGTGCGTTCCATGATCATGGAATTCAGCAAAATGTCCATGAAACACAGTCATGTGAGGGGGAAAAAAGGCAAAATGCACAAAGCAATGCCATTTTATAAATATAGGTATTTTAATTTTATACATTGCAAGCAATAAAACTGAGACCCGTGTTTACGTATGCGTACTTTGACAACCTAATCGATCGCCAGGGTGTCTATTAGGTGGTCCCATTTCAAGAGATGCTGAAGCAACAAAATTTCTCAGAAAAATACTAATTTTTAATACAAGTAAAATAATTTCAGGAGGCAAGCAGAAGTCCATATTTGTGGCCAGACAATTTTAATTAAGTTTATGGCAAACCAGTATTAGTAATACGTCAAAGAATGTACTGATATCTGCATTTTAAATATTTATAAATCCTGCTATAGTTTCAATTAACATGTAAACTATTTGCAACATGGTAAGCAAAAGTAACTTTTATAAGACCATATTTTCATTTCACTAGCATAGCTAGCCATTTGCTTTTCTTTTTTCAAAGTTATCTTCCTACCACCAAAGAGCCACCCACTCTCACCACACATTTCCACGTAATGTTCCTCCAAGCCCCTCCAAATCCAATTAACCCTCCCTGAACTTCTTTAAATTTTCTCCTCTAACATATGTCAAAATTAGGAANCAAGCCCCTCCAAATCCAATTAACCCTCCCTGAACTTCTTTAAATTTTCTCCTCTAACATATGTCAAAATTAGGAAAATAAAATTATTATAAAATAAAATCATGGCGTATCAATTAAAATGAAAACAATTTTTTGCAAACCGCAAGTTGCAATTAAAATGTCACGAAAAATTAGTTTAACAAATACTTGTATTTGCCAATACCAAATTTACTTGTTTTGCTTCATTTATGTAATCATATACACATATTTAAGAAAAAGAAAAATTTATGAGAAACAGATTATATCAAGGAATTTTTTTTTNATTTTTTTTTATTTAGGAAGCAGTATAAGAATAATATTCTACTGTGGTATTTTAAACGGAATTTTAACGGATTTACAGTAGAACAAAACATTTTAGTTACAAATGTAAGCACCAGTGGTCGCTGGTGAACTGCTGAAAGGCATTCTGGTGATCAATAATTAACGAGACAAGATTCTTTTTGCCATATGAAATATTAACAAGCACAGATACGAATAAAAACGATGGAGTTGTTCAAAATAAATTTGACTGTGCAAGACCGAGAAGGATGGCAGGCTCCCCATCGGACTCTCAATGGCACAAGAGCTACAGGAAAGCGATTCGGTGAAAGGAAACTGAAAAATGGTGCAAAGAAAGGCTTTATTTTCAGGTACTCATGTTTGATTGAAAGTTCTTTGTCACGTAGTACAGTTCCCGAATCATCAGGACTGGTCAATTGTTTGCCTGTAATCTCTCACAACCATTGCTCTTTACTTTTGTTCGTGTTTTCGGTTCAACGCTGTTTTGCGATCGAGTTTTTATTTGTATGAGTGCTGTTTTTTATCAATATGTCATACAAGCAGAGTTGAATTTTTTTTCCTATTTTCTAATTTTCTAATCTTTTTACTTATCTGTGCTGTCATCTTATTATGCTCTTCGATTTTCGGAGACTGTGCACTATATAAAAATACGTATTTTTTAGTATGTGTGCGATTACAATTAGCATTCTTTAGTTAATTTGTCGTCAATTTTTCATAGGTTTTATTGATATGAAACCATTTTTTCTTTTGGCGTGTAGTTTTTCCATTGTTATTTACTATAGTGGAGAGAGTCCACTGAAATCCTTATTGTACTTTAACACTTTGAGTCCGGTACAGATTCGTGGACTCTCAAGATAAGCTAGAAGTGAGGCACTTACATCTACCGCAGCATCAACACCAGTTCTGTTGGTCTCTGTATTACCACTTATCATCGTCCTGTTGATAGTCCTCAATACACACTACTCTGCACTGTACTATGCAACGTTCATTACTGGCCGGCTGTCAGCGAATTTGTCAAAGTTACAATGAAATGCTCCTTCCTAAGTAACATAGTACGCATTGTCTCCATTTGAATCATTTACCCATTTACTTTCAGTACTTCAGGGAAAGTCACGAAAAATAGATGATATTACGTTACCAATGCCGTCAAGGAATTCGGACAACGATATATTACGACAAACTCCACATAACTGTGTTAAATTCAGGCCGCGTAATAGTATGTTGCCAGCACTCAAAGGGTTAAATACCCGATTGCAATTTAANATAACTGTGTTAAATTCAGGCCGCGTAATAGTATGTTGCCAGCACTCAAAGGGTTAAATACCCGATTGCAATTTAACTTCCAAATTTAACTTCCAAATACAGCTCATCGACTTAAACGCAATAAAGAACCGGAACGGCTGACTGTGCCCACGTCACTGAGAGGACAGACGGGTGGGTATCGTAGACGGGAANATAACTGTGTTAAATTCAGGCCGCGTAATAGTATGTTGCCAGCACTCAAAGGGTTAAATACCCGATTGCAATTTAAATTCCAAATTTAACTTCCAAATACAGCTCATCGACTTAATCGCAATAAAGAACCGGAACGGCTGACTGTGCCCACGTCACTGAGAGGACAGACGGGTGGGTATCGTAGACGGGAAATTGGGTAGAGCGCACATATGAGCTGCGCGTTAGCTTCTCTTCGTGTTCCAACATTGAACTACTATTATACATACAGCCCTAACAAAGACAATGTGGATAGGATCTGATGTTAGGACTCTGTTTATGTAAGTACATGATTGTATATGTTTATATGTTTCTGAACTTCCTCCAATTATAATATATTCAGGTTAGTCAAGTGTTTTATTCATTTAAACAGTTGGGTATGATGAAAATTCAAATGTAAAAAAAAACATTCATCCCTATCGATCATGTGACTTTGACAGATGTACCGGCGATGGGTGAGTCTGGGTTTGTTATTGATCAAACATTTGAAAAATCACCCCATTTATGACGTGTTCGGTTGTTTCCTAAATATGTAATGTATCACAAGCCTTCTATATTTTTTTTAACTCAACAGTACCTTATTTTTAATTAAATTGATCTTTTATTTTATCTATAACTTATAATATTTCATTTATATTTAATATGAACAAAAACAGGGAGAGAATATGTGTGTTGGTAATGCTTTGTGAGAAATAGTTCTTATGCAATATTTGTATTACTACAGTAAGTGTGCACGAATGCGGTGCGCTGTACCTCTGGTGTGATTTTCTATACTCGGTTAAGCTTTGATTGCATGAGGCGGAGGACTATCCTAGAAGCAGAATTGTTGCAGGTCTTCAGGAAAGTGTGAAGTAACGGTGAATGGCCTATACATGGTGTGTAGTGAGTGGTTCGTGTGTGTGCAGACGACAGCGACGAGGTGCGGGACCGGGAGGGCATGGCGAAGCAGTCGCGGCGCCGCATCGTGATGCAGTGGTCGGCGAACGGCGGCGAACCCTGCGGCTCCCTGAAGGAGCAGAGGCCGTGCCAGCTGTCCGCTGCTCGCTGCCGCCACTACACCTGGGCCGCGGGATCCTGGTCGGGCTGCCAGCTGCCCGCCAGCGTCGAGTGCGGCATCGGCTTCAGGACTAGGGGTGAGTCCGCGTGCTCAGGAACCACGTACATTAATATCAGCTGCCATGCCATCTATCCACCAGCACTGAGGGCAACGTCGGATTCAGGACTAGGGGTTAGTCGATTGGCGAACANAGCTGCCATGCCATCTATCCACCAGCACTGAGGGCAACGTCGGATTCAGGACTAGGGGTTAGTCGATTGGCGAACAGACCATGAATATCCATTCAGGAAGCTAGCATTCCACCAAATGAGTCTGCAGCCTAGGATATGGTAACAGGGGTGAGTCGATATGCTCGTCAACTCATGGACCACCATTCAGGAAGTCAGATGTCCACCAACCTGAATGCAGCGTGGGATACAAGTTCATGGGTGAGTCGAGTTACCCATCAACCCTGGACCACTATTCAGGTGGTCAGACGTCCACCAACATAGCATGCGACCTTGTATACAATATCAGAAGTTAGTAGATATGTGCACCATCCATGGACTAAGCATTCTGGTGGTCGTATGGGCACTATTATTGGATGCTGGCTGGCATACAGGATCTCAGGTGAATCAAAATCTGCAACAGCCATGAATCACCAACCTAAGCGCCAGATGCNGCATACAGGATCTCAGGTGAATCAAAATCTGCAACAGCCATGAATCACCAACCTAAGCGCCAGATGCCTACCAACGTCGAGTACGATGTTGTGCTCCAGGACTAGATATGAGTTGACAAGCATCGCAATGAAGACGTCTAGGACATGTTTGCCAGATGTTCACAGACAACGATATGGCATGTCGATCTAATGTAAAGAGATAATTTATGATAGAAAACAACCTTTGATTTGTTTTGGATATCAGTTTGTGGGCACCTGGTCCAAAAATGAGTTCAAATGTGCAGCGTCTGTGAAATTCTGGCTAAAATTCCGTCTGTTTACCAGTATCGAGTGCTATGCTGACTTCAGGGCCAGACTTGGGAAATTGCTGTGCAGGACTTCCCCCAGATCTAACATTCAGTCCAATATTTACACCCTGAAGGTGCCTACTTCATTTTAAAGCGAAATGTAATTAAATGAAACCAAAAAAACGTGGTTTCTACTGAAATACTGAATATTCGCTTATAAAGAAGTATGTTCAATTTTTAGTACGTTTTAATTTGTTGCAGTTTTATGCGTGTAATTAAAAATATATTTTGTAAAAAAAAAATTAAAGTTAATTTGAAACGTTTTGGTTGGCGCTTCACAGCGAGGTCCGCCGGTGCGCAGGTTGGTATGGAGCAGTGTTGGGACGTAAGGGCGCTAGAATCGGGAGTGGTCTGAGAAAACCTGCCGGATAAAGGCAACGTCCGCCACATTTCCCACATGCGGAGATCCAAGTGACCCCACCTGGAATCGAATCCAGTTCGCCGTTATGGGAGACGGGTAATCTGATTACTAAACTACCGCTAAATGGCGACGATTGTGAAAGCTCATATTTTTAATAACAGAATTATAGGCAGTTCACGGTTATTTTAGCACTTTTGAAATCTACATTTGAGAAATATTACTGCCCCTCTGCATGCATGTATTTTTACGGGCACATTGATTGAGATGCACCCAGTAGAGTTAGTAACAACGGAAGCAAAGTTGTTCCATGTCTTAAAGTTGAATTAAAATTTTAAAGTAAACATTTGTGGAAACTAAAATTATTTCACTAGATATCTGTTTTTTTTTTACGTATAAGTATAAGAATTAGTAAATTTGTGAAACATTTGCTTTTCTAATATTTACACAGTTTCACATTACCGACGCTCGAATAAAGTGATGAGGCCCATGGTAATGTCAATGTTGCATATGTTGGAAGAACACGCAATGTGCATACAAGTAGATCTTAACCAGGGCTATCCAAAGTGCTCAGTTTACCGTGAACAGCCCTACTCCTGTTTTCATCGACCTTGTCCACGCGCTACAAGATCGTAAGTGGACAGCAACTGTGATGAGCCAAGCTCGCCTCGACGAGCAGTGACTGACGGGACGGTGTGTTGTGGCTGTGTGCGCAGCCGTGTGGTGCTGGGACGGTGTGTTGTGCGCAGCCGTGTGGTGCTGGGACGGTGTGTTGTGGCTGTGTGCGCAGCCGTGTGGTGCTGGGACGGTGTGTTGTGCGCAGCCGTGTGGTGACGGAACGGTGTTTTGTGCGCAGCCGTGTGGTGCTACCAGAACCAGCGCAGCATGAAGGTGGAGCCCAGCCTGTGCATCGAAGGGAACAGCAGCATACCGAGGCAGTCGGAGCCGTGCACCGTGAGCTGCGAGCATCCTTGCGTGCTCTCCCAGTGGTCCAGGTGGTCTGCGTGTGATCACGCGTGCTCCTCGAGGACCAGGACTAGGGATCTTATAGGTGAGTTCCTTCAACTCCCGTGCCACAATCCTCACTCTCTTTAACTGCCCGTGGATGTTCACAAGTAACGTTCATTCTGCTCGGGTTGGGAACGAGCCGAGATTCCTAATAGGAAAGCTCGATATGCGAAAATGATGTGAGTGAGTGAAGAGATTTGGGAGGCTCTAAACATCGAGTTCTTGAGAGCCGATGAGGGTGAAGCGAGGTGAGTATGGAGCAGCGCTGGAATGCGAGGATGGGGGAAGCGGGATATCCCCGAGAAAACGCACCGACCAGCGGCATCGTCCGGCACGATTCCCACATGCGAGAATTCACGTTCGACCCCCACCGGGAATCGAACCCGGTTCGCCTTGGCGGGAGGTATAAGAAAAATTTCCGCCACAATGTCTGCTGGTGTCATAAAGAGGTAGCTTTTAAGCCTCGTTTAACCATGATTGTAAACTTTCTACAGCCAAAATATTAACTAATAATTTTACTTCATAACTATGGAAGTAAACAGTAAAAATACAAACGTGTTTATCACTGAGCACTCATAAACAAGATAGTTGTAGTGAAAAGAACTTGTGAATTTAAGAGCGAAATAAATAAACATGTCGTCAAATTGAATGGTTCCTTTTCAGTCTTCTCGTTAAAGTAAAGTAATTGTGGAAACCAACGTTTTGCTAAATCCAGTTTTTCGGCCGAATATTAAACAATATGTGGATGTATTTCGGCAAATTTTCAATCTAGTGCAAAGAGCTAGTTTAATCTTAACGCGATTTTTAACAAAATACAAGCAGGAAGATTTTGCACAATAGTATATTTATTTTATGAAAATAGTTATGTCCAATTTGTTTACATGCAACACTAAGAAAATCTGGTAAACATAAAACACCAGTGCCACCTACCGGTGAAATTTTTTTTGCCAAACTACCGTGTGTTTACACTACTTTTACGTTTATAATAGAGAAAATATTAAAGATAAACTGATGGGACTGCGTGTATTTGATGCTATAAGGACAACGTTGGGTGTTTGCGAGCGCGTGTAAAGATTTTGCTGTTGTCAGTTCCGTTTGCAACTACTAGCAGTAGTACTGCAATTATAAAGTAAATGGCGGAGGTGACGAGATTTTCTATCGTTAACGTAAATGGATTTTAAAGTGTTATTGGAAATGTGATAACTTGATTGAAGTGCAGAGACTATGGAGGGGAGAATTTGATACTGCGCCACCGTCACTTGGAACAATGACACGAATATGTGACAAGTTTGTGAGGGACGGAACTGTGTGTGATGTGAAGAAAGGACGGTGCGGCAGAAAAATATCGACAACGAAGGAAGTGTGCGGCTGTCTGTGTTTCAGACATTCACACGTTTCCCCGGGGAAGTCGAAGTTCGTAAGGCAAGCTGCGTGTGAGTCAGGTGTCAGTAAATCAAGAGTGCATCGCATTTGAAAGCAAATAAATTGGAGGCCCTACATTCTAACATTGCCTCGCGTCATGAATGAAGCCAGATAGGAGAGTCAAATTTTGTGAGTGAGTTGTGAACATGTGCAACGACAACAAACATTTTACTCACGTGATTGTTCGGACCGCCACATTACCATCAAGACATATGTTCCCTCCTATATGAAAAATTTGTTGGGTTGGGGATAGGCCTTTGAGGAAATTTTAAGTAGCCACCCAGATCTCTAGATTTAAAGCCGTTAGATTTTTAACTGTGAGTAACTCTGAAGAACACTGTGTACTTCACAAAGCCATGGATACTGGATGCCGTGAGAGACACGACTATGACCGCCTGTGGATCCATCGCCATGGGAAACGTGACTGCAGTTTGTCGTACTATTCTGCAGCGATGCAGGTAACGTCTTACAGCTAGGAACAGGTGTTTTTCGTGAAAATATTTACGGTCATGCTAGACTTCAATACCCTACGTCCACAACCACAATTTCGTTTGGTGATTGACCAGCTATCTACATGAGAAGACATGCTCTTATTTGAATCGGCCAATCGTAATAAAGAACTCCGATACTGAACGTCAATGATTCGCGGACAGACACTTGAGGCACGTGACATTTAGATTCATCCAACCACGAAAGTGCATATGAACTAAAGTGTTTTGGAGTACAACTGGTCTTGAAATCTTTTCGCTAAAAACACTCGTCTCTACTTACATGTAACTGTAGACATTTTGAGCCTTGGTAACTGTTATTAACATTTGTATGCACCCTACGTATAGCGTCAAATACAAGCAGTCCCATCAGATTTTCTTTAATAGTTTCACTGTTATTCACATTCAAAGAGTGTAAATATTAATTTGAGGCATCCGGTATTAACGTTGAGTTAATAGTAGAATACCTAAACGTTAGTCACAAGGTAATACAGCTCGTGCCAACTGCGCTCAGCCATTTTTTCAGTCCTACTGTGGCCATCAGAACCGTCAAAAATGCATGGCTTTCACTCGTGGTCAGCACACTTTTAACTGAAACACGCGCTTTTACGTTTCAGTATAACTGGTACGCAATTTTATAAGAACTTTTTTAATCAACGATTAGAAAAATTCCCTGTGTCTAACTGCACATATGTTAACAGACAGAATAAGTAGTACGTTCCCAGTAATGTTGGCAGCTATGTAGAAGTACTTCCACGTCTCATCGTGATAATATTTCCTAATATTGCTGAGATGTGGTTATTTTACATGATCGACTCCATAGTGTACTAGTAAGCGATCTCGTCTCTCGCCTAGTGGATATGGGTTCGAATACCGACATCTACGAATGTAATTTATTTTCCAAACGTTTAGTGTGTCTGGCTTACCCTCCTAAAGACAAAGGCAATGCAAAACCACAGCAGAATTGTCCTGCATAGTTGCAATGGGCGTGCTGTATTTTCATCGTGATGGTTGTCGACATTGTCGTCATATCCACCATTAATATTATCAAATCAAAAACCACCTCCTGCCTATGACTAAAGTACAAATTATTTTCCAAAAGGCAAAATTTTTTTTTCGAATGAAAGCAACTTGTAGCGACACCTGCATGGTTGTAATGTAAGTATGTGTGTCCTTAGAGTGCGTTATTGTCAACATCGCCAATACCATTTGTTATTTGCTCTCGTTAAAACCAAAAAATTTCATTTTTTCATATTTGCTGCAAGTATATCCATGCAAATTTCACTATTTTTTGGAGTTAAATGTTCGTCCTCTCAAAGAAAAAGAGGCAAAGAGGTGTTTTACAGCAGTAACTCATTTACTCTCACAAAGGTGCCATGAAAATGTGGAAACGATTACGGATATCCGTTGTGATGAGTCAGGAACTATATCGAAAAAAAAACAGAATTTTTGCGAATGGCTTCACCTCAACTCCTATATAATTCATTATTTCAATAATAGTATATACGTGGCACGCACCTGTTCTATATGCTATGTACCTCAGGCAGTTGGAACAACAGGTGGCGAGTGTGCATACTCGTCCCTTCTAAGACCGAAGTTGATAGTGTGTTCACATTGCCGAAAGAAGTTGGTCAGATGTATTCCTTGGATAAATGTAGGCCTACTTTAAGAAACGTTGGTAGAGTAAGCATACTTTTAAAAGTATTTTTTAAATTAATTTTTGGCAAAATTAACTTACTTTTAGAGGTATTTATTCGACGTTAGCAAAGAAAATATACTTTTAAGGTTTTTACTGGGTGTTAACAGAGCAAACGCAATTTTTGTATAATTAACTGTATGCTGGAAGAATAAATGTTAGTTTAGAATTATGTATTGAACATTATAAGTGTACGTGTTGTTTCAGAATTATTTACCAGATATTAACAGGGTAAATGTACTTTTAGAAGTGTTCACTGTATTTTGATAGCATAAGCATATTTTTAGAAGAATTTACAGGATTTTGGAAAAGAAAATATACCTTCCTAAGAAGTTTTTACTGGGTGTTAACAGAGTAAACGTCATAAATACCAATTTGCTGGATTTTTGTAAAGTAACTTACTATAATAAGATGTTCACGGTGAACTGAGCACTTTTGAAATCCCTGCAAACGATTTTACTTGTATGCAAATTGCGTATTCTTCAACCATATGTTAAATTGACATTGTCATGGGCCTGATTACTTAATTCATGCGTAGATCACGTGGAAATGAAATTATTAAGGACGTAAATATTTTACAAACATTATAATTCTTACACTTGTATGCGTTAAAAAAACATAAAGTAAAATATATAACGTAAGTGTGCACAAATATTTACTTAACATTTTAAATTCAAACGTTAAGACATGGAACTACTTTCCCTTCGTCGTTACCAACTTTACTGGGAGCAGGCCAGCTAGTGTGCCAGTTAAAATGTATGCAGGTAGCGCCAGTGATATTTTTTCAAAGGTGGATTTCAAAAGTGCTCAATTAACCGGGACAGGGGTCATGGTGGCTGAGCGGTTAGACTGCTCACCTCACACCCAGGTGAACCGGGTTCAATCCCCGGCCGGGTAACCCCCCCGATATTCGCATGTGGGATTTTTGCTGGACGATGCCGCTGGTCGGCGAGTGTTCTCGGGGATCTCCCGTTTCTCCCGCCCTTTCATTCAAGAGCTGCTCCATTCTCACGTCGTTCGCCCTCATCGGCTCTCAAGATCTCGATGTTAAGAGCCGCCCAAATCTCTTCACTCGCTCGACTAACCGTGAACGGTCTATGTAAGTGTTAAGTGGAAAATTGCCATCAACTAATGCCTTTGTACTGTCAGTAGGCTGGAGACCGTTTTTGACGGAGCGTTCTTGTCCTCAGGCATGTCTGCTTCCCGCCCCGTCTGTAGGAACCCCGACGTGTTCCCGCTCGTCGAGTCGGAGGCGTGCCCTTGCGACCGCTACACGCTTCGGCCGCTCGGCGAGTGGTCCGACTGCGTCCTCGAGCACGACATCACCGCCGTGTCGGCCAACGGCAGGCCGGCGCACGGCGTCTGCGGCTCCGGCACCAGGTACAGGGCCTACGGCTGCTACGACAAGGACGGCACCCTCGTCGACCCCAGGTAACTTACCGTGCATCCGAAGCCACCTGTGTGTTTCGCGAAAAGATTTCCGCTGAGGCTAGACTTCAATGTACAATGTTCACACATGCAGTCATTCTTCAGCTACTGGCCGACTCTCGTTGTGTGTAGACCGACTGCTACACGAGTGAGCCAACCAAAGTTGAGTTTCTCCAATACTGACTGTCCGTGATCCGCGGGCATACAGATCAGACGCGTAACATTTCAAATGATCCAATCACGTAAGTGGTTCTGTACTGAAGTTTCTTGGAGCAAAACTGGTCCTGAAATCTTTTCGCGAAAAACAGGCGCCTCTATGTATATCCATTGTTTGGGGCACCCGAATTTAGCGAAAAGATTTCGGTAGATGCTGTATTTCACTACCCTACGGGCGTACCAGCAGTTTTTTTTTTTATTGCTGGTTGGCAGCGTGTTATTGTGGGAAGATAGTTTCCTGCTTGACTGGCCAATCAGAATTGGGTAACTTCAATACTGTACGCCTGTGATTCGTGCGTAGATATCTAAGACGCGTGATATGCAAACCATTCAATCACGAAAGTGGATATGAGCTAAAGTTTTATGAAATACAACTGGTCGTGAAATCTTTTCCCGAAAATCCATAGTCCATTCACGGTTACTTGCAATATCTTTTTTTTTATTACGTTTAGTTTACTTACATTTCTTTCTGTGGGTTAGGACGCCGTGCAGCCCTGTTTCTCTTCCTACTTACTTTAACCTCGTTTGTAACACTGCTAGGTACTTTACACTTATAGACGGTAAAGTAAGCAGTTTTGAGGCCCTACTTACTTTTTCCTTTCAGGCATTTTTTCTCCTTTAACCATTTTTTAAAATAAATATTGCCATGTAAGTAATAAACATTGTGTGTATATTCCACCGCACTTGGAAGTTAACGTCTAAGGCTAAAATAAAATATATTAATTGGCTATTATTCCAAATGAGAGAGCTTTCAAAAGTGCTCACTTTGCCGTGAATAACCTATACTAACACCAATGGTTTTAAGGGACCGCGCGTCCTTAAAACACATATACACTACTGTTTTACCACTTTTCTTCCTTTCTTTTGGTTTGTAAGTTTATTTGGTGATCCCTCGATTTTTATTCTTTTATATTCGGTTTCAGAGTGTTTTATTTCACCTTAGTACACACACTTGCCTCGGCTTTTTATTACAGTTGCTTACATATATGGTAAGGGACAGGTAAATTTCGCGTTTTGAACTAGCTGTAGGCTAGACTCCACTGTCCTGTGTGTTCTCGAGCCTCAGCTTCATGCTAATTGGCCACTGCCCCAACGTATAATCAGTTCTACCTCAGAAAAGGTGGCACGAGATTCAGTTCCAATTCTTGCTTGTAAAATATTCGCGAAGTTTTCCAGTCCCTTCGTATGGTCTTAAGTAGCCGCACTACCTTATCACACAATTACACTTTGTCCTTGTTTATTCTTCTTTTCATTTTTCATTCACCGTGTCATGTATTTACATCCCTTATTGTACAATTTTTATTTTATTAGTATTACGTGTGTGTGTGTGTGTTGTGCAGCCTGTGTGGACGGCAGAGCGGCCTGGAGGAGGAGCCGTGCCTCGTGCCGTGTCCGGTCGACTGTCTGCTCAGCGAGTGGACGGCTTGGGGAGGGTGCTCTTCCTTCTGCGGGCCCGGCATGCAGAACAGGTCCAGAAAGGTACCGCCTACTCACCACTCTGCTCTATCCTCGAAAGCCCTCCTTGGTTAGATCCTTCATCGTGCCCGTTGTCTGTTCTTCTGCTGCTGGAGAACGCCAACATTTCCGTGCACCTGGCACTGGATGTAAATAATACTACAGGCCATTTTTTTTTTTTAAACATCGAAACTGTGCAGTGTGTGACACAGGACAAAGAATAGAACATTTTTACGATAGAGAACCCATGTCCGGAAATGAGTGGTTTGGTCGCTATGGGTACACACTCGTTTAAGGCACTGCTTGATTAGTTCCTTCGTCATGCCCATCGTCTGTTCTTCCGCTANTTAAACATCGAAACTGTGCAGTGTGTGACACAGGACAAAGAATAGAACATTTTTACGATAGAGAACCCATGTCCGGAAATGAGTGGTTTGATCGCTATGGGTACACACTCGTTTAAGGCACTGCTTGATTAGTTCCTTCGTCATGCCCATCGTCTGTTCTTCCGCTACGGGCAAAGGGCAACATTTCAGCGCACCTGAAGCTTAATTGAAAGAATACTATGGAGAAAGTTAAAAAAAACACTGACGTTGAACAGTGTGTGAGTCATGACAGCGAACTGTACATTTTACTAGAGGAAACCCGTTTCCGGAAATGTGTGGTTTGGCCGTTATATGACGTCAAATTATTACAGCGCTTCGGATGCAGGACGTGCGGTTAACTGCAAATTTAATCAGTAAAATATATGCCTTTACCAACCAAACAATAACATGCCATCATGGATTACAAAAGTTGTTCGAATTGTTAACTTCATTGCAGAGAGTGCGTCGGCGGTGCAGAGATCGGTGCACACGATCAAAGGCACCAACCTGGCTGTGTGCTAAGTATTTCAGCCACGGCATGGATTCGTGGGATGAGATATTCCTCAGAGGTTACTGGGGTCTCGTGGGCCATGATCTTCATAATCCCCTAAACATGGTCATGGAACAGACATCTCTCTGCGAATGCATCGATTAGAATACGTGGCGTCCGGATGGTCCTGCGCATTTCTGTGAAAGTACGCTGGATCTACGCTTTGTTCCCGCCATGTTACCTGTCGAACATACAGGGGCACCTCGTCCATTAGGGAAGCAAAATATCCCTTAGGAATGTGTGGTATCGCGGTCCGTTTAGTCTGTTTGACTAACGGGTCGCGCATCTTTTGGAACCCACAAGCATTTTGCACCCAACTTTGTCACGCCATAGCGACACATACCACGCATTTCCGGGAATGGGTTCTATCTTTTAAATCGTCACATTCGTTTCCTTCACATGTCGTAAGTTGTCGGTGTTTTTTGATCTTCCGTATAAGGTTAAACCATGTATGTTTTTCCTGTATTTTTTCTCAGTGCTTTCAGCTGTAGTTTCCAGGCGTAACACAAAGTAAATAATCTCAGATCTGAAAAATATTTATTGAAATTTCTGTAGTCAGCATTGAAATCAATATCAACTTAGTTCCAGCTATCATAAATGTGATATAAATTTATAAACCTTTCCTTTATTAGTGACAATGACATTTTGTATTTTGATACTTTACAATAGCTTTGGTATTTAATTATAACGATTGATATTTTATCAGAAGGCCAATGGTACTATTATATCATCTTAAGGTTCCTACTAATCATTCTAGCACGTGGTACAGCGTAACTATATCAGAAGGCACGTTGGTTCACTATCGGTTGTATTCAATTATGTAACCCCTCACTAATGCTACGTAAACACCGGATGGGCCACAGAACTAATCTAAACTAACCAATCCAATGCAGCAAGCATTTAGCAATCTTAAGAAGTCTAAAATTATTTTCGGCATATCTAAAATAGTCCAACGTGTTTAATATTTGTATAACCCAACATATAAAAAAAACTATAAAAATGGTGAAAAATGATTTTTTGTAAATAAATGGAATGACGTCCTTAATAATTGCTTAGGCCACAAGTCATACATAATTTTTCTATTTGATTTTTAATATGGAATTACATCCTGTGATGGCGCGTTCAGGCAGGCAATCGAATTAAGGCCTGCCTGAACGGGCCATCCATCACACGCAACAACTGAAATTACATGCATACGAAAATACGGTGTGCATTATGTAGTGCTATTCATATTACAATATTTAAAGTGCATAGCAAGGTAAAAATAAATTATTGACTACAAGAATCTGACTTCATAGTTATTCAATGTGTACTGGTGGGGCGGAATTCAACAAACATATTTCGTGAGGTGTATTCATATGTAAAATCAAATGGAAAATATACATGAATCTTTCTACCTAAATTGGCTATTGAAGGAGATATGAGAATTCAAAAATTCTAATTTTAAACTATATTTTTGCAAAATTTCGGAAACGACGTGAAATAAAACTACAATTTTCCGAACATTTGTGTTATGATAATTTGGTATATTTAACGTAAGAGTAGACTGTCATTAATACCTCCCCCCGTAATGAAGATAACAGCGGAGGTTGCCCTCTTTTGTGGGCAATTTTTTACCGTCAAGAATGATGAACGTTAAAAGCTGGTTTATTGAGCAGTATTATTTCATTAACAAAACTGGGCCTTTTGTTGCAACAGCCTAGTACAGTGATTCGCAAAGTTCTATGAACTGCGACCCATTAAAAAAAATGCCAAAGTTCAGGACCCACTTTAATGCCTTATGCGAAAAAAGTACCGTTTCGTTGTTCCATCATATATTGTATTTCTCAGGTAGGGTAAGAAAGTGAAGGGTAGTAGGACTAATAAAATAGTTTAAAAAGTTGAAGCAGTAAAGAACAATTTTATTGAAAAAGATACCTAATCAAACAGCATTACACAATGTGTTACATTACTAATTTATTTTAAAAATCATTTTGGTTGTAAGAAATCAGATTTTTCAATGCGAAGGATGCATTCACTGAGTACTATGCGTAGTATTTTACGCCTGATTGACAGTTGCATTGCATGTGTGTAGGTTCTAAATTATAACATTTATAACTCATGCATATAACTATGTATGAAATTACATTTTTCGGGGCCCACCAAATTTTAGTCTGCGACCCCTCCAGTGGGTCGCGACCCATACTTCGGGAAATACTGGCCTAGTACCCACCGTTTACGTGTAAAACATACACAAAGCACAGTTCCAGGTGCGTAGGCAAAAGCAGCACTTCCTGCAGGGACTCGCATAACTGACTTTCGCCAGAAACAGACAGCTTCAGTACTGTCAGCTTATTAACGTATGCTACATGCTGTTTACCATAGAAGTTTAAGATATCATCCACCATCGTCTTTGCAGTGGACACAACAGCATGCAATTCACACATTTTTATAGATAGTATTGCCCAACTGTTAGGCACTGTCTCGCTACAGTCGAAGCTTTGTGTGTGCTTTACACGAGAACGATGGGTCATGGGCAGTGACAATAAGAGGGCCACTTTTAATAATTAGATTTTACTGCTCAATAAACCAGAATAATAAGTTCATAATTCCTGTAGGTAAAACAGGTTGTCTACAAAAAGAGGGTGGCCAACCCTGTTATTTTCATAATGATGGTAGGTATTAATAAGAGTTTACTTTAAGGTTGAAGATTCCAATAACATAAAACTATTTTCGGAAAACTATCGTTTAATTTTACTTCCTTTCCAATATTTACACAAATAAATTCTGCGTTTTATGTTTTTAAGGGCTTATATCTGTCTTTAAATTCAGTTTAGGAAAAAGTGACCGGTATATTTGCATTTGATTTTGCATAATGAATCACTTCGCGTAGCTTGTAGGTAGAACTCCTCCACACTCTCTATATATTACAGAACAATATGTGACCGAACGCGGCCATTTAGTCTACTGGCTTGGCCAGTTGCCGTCTTGTATGCTCCGCAAATGCAAACATAATTATAGTTGGCACCAACCAGCCGCAGAGCCTTGGGTTATGCAATAGACAGATCAGATCGTCTCCCTTCTCGCGAGTCAATTACTAGTAATGTCGTAGATTGGGTTGTTTGCAATATCCCAGACAGAATTATGAGTACACGCCACGCCGGGACGCTATACCAATTATGCAAGACCAGATTTACCTCAAATATTAGTAATTATTATGATAAGCTGCAACGAAGACAACTATGCTAGAATTTTATGATTTCGCTCTTTTATAAGTAACCGTTGTAATTGTTTTTATTCTTGCCACCTAACTAATGTAAATATTTATCGAAGACCTGCTCACCAGATAATCGAACTTGGAACCTTGTGATCCGAAGACTCTTGTAACGATCTCGCAAAAAGAAGTTGTCTGTCGTAACTTTTATCATACAACGTATATGTTAAATTTAGAAAATAAAACATTACCATTTGAAGCGTGTATATCCAAAACGTTGTAAATGCCAAAAATGAAATATTGTAGGAAGGAAGAAAAACACATTTCCATGGTAACATGTTTATTGATGAAGAATAAACATTTACATTTTATTGCTTGTAATGTTTAAAACATGTCTGTTGTTTTTAAAATAGCTATTTTAATTAGCTTTAGTAAAAAAAATCAAAATTAAACGTTAATGCAATTCCAATACGTTGTAAATGCTATGCAAGTCTCTAAAAGGCACTCTTGGGAAAGTTCATTGCCCGTCGTCATTTTCTTGAACTAGGTCAAGTTGGGTTTCTTCTAGCATATCTTGAAAGTAAGTTTTTACTTCAGGTTGTAGATAAGGCAACATTTTTCTTATGTCCGCTTTTTTCTTCTCTGGTACACCAAATCGCGTTCGGTTTCGAGGCAAATCAATGTTTTTAAAATCTCTTATAGTTACACCTTTGTTCAAGATGTTTATAGCTGTACCCCATTCCGTCAATTCACCAAACGTTGTGGCCACATTTACTGTACCAAAATCTGCGGCTGTTAGTCGAAGCTTGGTTGAAGATGAGATTCCCAGCTTCTTAGTGTTAAGAAATTTCTGGGCTACAACTTTAAAATCAAAGAACTCTTCTTCAATCATACAAGAAAAAGGGTTTTTGTGTGCTGCACTTGATATTACTACGGCAATATCTTTCAAAGTGAAAGCCTTGCAAACTTTTTTCCTTTTTTCAACCAATGCGAAATCTCTATCACAGCTAAGAAAAGTATGTCCTTTCACAGGAAATTTGTGGACGATTTCATCAAAGTAATCATTAGCTATTAAGACCAGGTACATCGCCAACATAAACTGATTTTTATTTTGGCCTCCACAGTTATCAGACCAGCAGATAAGTTTCTTTTTCGCCCTTAGGTTAGTCGCTGTCAGATATTCATAAATACAAGAAGAAATTTCTTGTGACCCTCTTCCGCCAAAGTTTTCTGACCATATGCACATGCAACCATTTCCAGTGACGCTATCGTGTATACCCAAGCTACAGCAGGCAACTTGTTGCGAGTAGTACATTTCCGAGTGAGTAAGTTGCGGTATGTACATCTGTTGTTGCATGTCAAACGTTATGACGTATGCATCAGACGTTTTAGCATTGGTGTCATCGGCACTCATTGCCTTAAAAGCAGCTTCAGCTTTACGATGGTGTAACTCTTGATCAACTTTAACTGATGTGTCTCCAGCTTTAATTTGTACTGCATAAGCATCACAAGTTGAGCAAGTGTCAACTTTTGGTGATTGAAAAGATAGATTAAATTTAGACAAAAATATTTCATGGTACCACTGTCTGCTGACTGGGGGCTTACCTACATTATTAGGAGCATATTTTGCCAAAAACTCTTTATACATCCTTGTGACATTTAGGTCGGGTGACAAAAACAATTTGTTAGGGTTCTTTTTACGACCGTAATGACTCTCGTAAGTTGGGAAGCTCTTGATGTGCTCGACAATCCTTTCATTCCATTTTTCATTCTCTGCATTTTTCCTAACGCCTCCTCTCTTATCTTGGCCCACCATGTCACCCTTGAGAATTTTTTCTCCGGCCAATTGAACCCGTCTAGGTGTTACTCCAAAGGTGTTACAAAAAGTTTTAAGACATACTCTTACCTCAGAACCTCCACGAAGAAGCAACAAATAGGAAAAAGAGTGCTGCCTACGGCTTTCGCTGGGATGGTCATATTTTCCATATCTCCGCCGTTTTATCAGTTGGGGATGTATAAGTCTTAGCAAGTAGCTTTGTTGTTTACTGTAGTCACTTAAGCTCCAAAATTCTTCAAACAGTTGGTTTCTATACTCCAATCTTACCGCTTTGCATGCAAATGCGCATTTGCATGTTGGCTGAAACCAAACAAAAACATTAGTTTTGTGTTATAAATTGCATTAAAAAAGTGTGGGTATGTGTATGTGGCGTATGTTTGTATGTCATACTGAGGAACAGATTTATAGATTTATCTGATATTCAAAGACGTGAATTAATTGCTTAATACGAAGTTGATCTCTTTATTTTATTAGATATGCCTATACAAATTACAATGCAGTCTAAATTATTGTGCAAACTTAGCCTCAACTTACCTCAGAAGGAAGAGTTTTACTAGGATTTGTTTTTCCTGTTTTTGGTGATTTGTACTCCTCGCCAGAATTTCTTGATCTCTTTGTCTTGTTTTTACTCCAGTTATCTGGACATTTCTTCTTTTTCTTAGGCTTCGAAACTGTTGCAGTGTTATTCGAACTCATTTTACTATTATAATAATGATAAAAGTAAACAATATCTGCAAATAAGTCACCAAAAGTTCAACATAACCTCTAACTGTATGACCGAATCACACTGACACAATGAAGGAAGGCGTAGCACATAGTTGCACCATGGTCGTTACAACGTTTTGACTTGCACTCCTACTTGTAGTTCAGTTTTCCCCCACTAGTGGCAGCACTATCCAAACAAGCTGCATTGCTATCGAAAGATATGGCATTTACAACGTGATTTTGTATGAAAACTGATATTTCACACTTTTGGCATTTACAACGTTTTGGAAATGCACGCTTCATTTATGCTGGAAAGATATATATGAGATACGCTATAAAAGTAGGAACATGTCAATTTTCAAAAATTCGACCAAAATTCGATTTTGGGATGATTCGTTATTTATCTTGGCCGACACGGTGAAAATTTTTCTTGAAATATTACGTTTTTTCCACTATTCTCGTTGAGAAAATATTAAAATTAATACTTTCGAAATTCATAGCATCATTTCTAAACCACCTTCATGCTGACAAGAGTGTGGAACGAGTTTGATCATCGTTTAAATGTCATTCGGGCCGCTCGTGGTGGTCATATTGAACATTTATGAAGATACGGTAAACGAACTTCACAGTTCCTAGGTTCATTTGATTGGTCAACCAAGGTCGTGTAGGTTGTTTGGTTTTGATATTATAGACCTTCAAAGTTGGGGTATTCTTTTATACTCACTCTGTATTTTAAAGTATGGAAATTTATCTGATCTATAATTATTCTCAGTTAGTGCATAGTTCCAGTGCAAATGCGTGATTATTCATCCACAAAATAATCAAAGCACATCGTTAAAGAGGAAGCATAAAAATGTTTAAACTATAAACCATACTATGTAAGCCTGATGTAAAAAGTAGAAAAATTAATAATTTTTTAACAGGTATGACATTCGAAGAGTAACAAGTACTTGTTGTTCCATAAAGAAGTACTATTATAAAGAGCGATTGACGGACATGTGTGCAGGTGATAAGGGCGTCGGCCGACTCGGGGCGCCCTTGCGAGGACCAGGTCCAGCACAAGGTGTGCGACGAGAAGTGCGAGAACTTCCAGTGGCTCGCCGGTGGCTGGAGCGAGTGCCAGCTGATCGGCGCCGACCAGAACAGGGGATGCGGCACCGGAGACCAGTTCAGACACGTCAGGTACGGCGCCCGCGTTTACTTGGACACGCGTTTTCGGGGAGAAGTAGGCACTCCCGGGGCCCTATTCTCTAACTTGAGCTTGCTTGAAGACAGTTACTGTGATTGTCTTTGTGGAAAAGAGGGCCATAATGATGGTTACTCGTAAGTGTCTTTATGTGGTATTCTGTAAGCCATATCTATATTGATATCTTTGTGCAAAGACGTACGTTTGGCAACGCAGCTGGCTGTGTTCTGAAATCAACGATCTGCTTGTTGAATTATATTATTTTTTCATTTAAATTATTTCCATTTTCAAGTATTATAATCAATTTTCATATATGAAACTAATTTCTTTCTTCAAACATTTTAAAATAACATTTCTAAAATAAATGTATTTATCTCTATAGATACAAGATTTATGATGGACCTAGTTCATTTTGAACATCACGAGATAGCAGCACTGACCCGTGGCCGAAGTAGTCATTTCGTTGTTACGTTGAAGCAAAATGCTGGAGAGTATCCGTAGCGAATAATTAAATATATCCCTTAAATGTATTCCATACGCCATTAATTTTTGTGGAAATATAACAGAATAAAATATTTCGCATTTTTTGGGCATTACAATACTTTTTTTTTTTTTTTTGTGAAACATGTTTGATAGAATTAACCTCAATACGGCCATTTTCTTTCCATTTTCGTTCATAAAGACACGTCGTTGGCGTGTCTTTATGTAAAGACAGTCACGAGGCATTCGAAAGACCACCATGGCAACATATTGAGACACAGAACACCATTTCGCCTCGTAAAGGTAGTTAAGCGGTAAATGTCTTAATATAATGATAATGAAAAGTTACAGAATAGGACCCCTCATGACTACGTAGAGACCCTATCATGACGTGTTAAAGGCTGTTCACGGTAAACTGAGCACTTTCGAAATCAACCTTTGAAAAATGTCGCTGCCGGCAATTGCATATATTTTGACGGGCACACTGACCAGCATGCGCCCAGTAAAGTTGGTAACAACGGGGGGAAANTGTTAGGTTAACATTTGTGAATACTGAAATTATTTATTTTGTTTACCTTGTTTTTAATGCACACAATTTTAATAGTAGGAAAATTTGTAAAATATCTTCTTTTCTAATAATGTTACATTTTCACTGGACCGACGTACAAAGAAAGTGACCAGGCCCATGGCAATGTTAATTTCACATATGTTACAAGAATACATAACGTGAATGAAAGTATATCTTAATCAGGGCTTTCTAACGTATTCAGTTTAGCACGAAAAGCCTACATAAGTCGGCATCGATGTAGATGGCATACACATACATGTTAGTCTTGCGTGTCCCAAAACTTCGCTCATCCGACAGGTATTACAGGACTCGCAGCAAGTAGTAATCTTTCAGAACTCCAATGGCTTCGTCGTGTGTGCCCGAGTGTAACAAGATAAATAGTTCTGCCTGAGGTGGCTGCCAATGAACTAGTGACCTCTTCTCCAGTATCTAGAAGAATGTGGAGTCCAGTTTGGTCCCGTCGTAATACGAAATTGTATGGTCTCTGTGAGTATGTCATTTCTAAGCACTACGCTAAAAATTGGTACCAAAAAATGATAATGATTGGGAGAAAAATTACAGTATTTAAAACGAACAACTCTTATAATTTCTGGGGTCGCGGTAGTGCAAAAGTTAGGCTACCCGCCTTTCACCAAGGCCCCCGGATTTTCGCACGAGAGAATCGTGCCGAACGATACCACGGGTTTTCTCGGGGATCTCCGGTTTACCCCACCCTTGCATTCCGGTGATGCTCCATACTCACCTCGCTTCACCCCTATCGGCTCTCAAGTTCCCCGATATAAAGAGCCGCCCAAATCTTTTCACTCTCTCATTCACTCACTGTTATAATTTCTTTCATCTCAAGGTGTTTTTACCAAATAATTTTAAAACGTCTCTTTTGTTTTGTAGCCCAATTTCTATTAATATTGTAATTACCAAACTAAAATTTTTATATACGTGAAGTTTGTTAAGATTTTTGATGAGATGCTGATGTCAGAGGCACTCGCACACTTAAGTTGTTTATTTTTTATTTTAAGAGCAATTGTTATTACCATAAAAGCCTTAATTCCTTTTAAAAAATTAACATGTTAACCTCTTTGTCAGAACACAGTCACTGCCCGTGAAGCAGTTGAAGTTAACCGCTCGTAACGAACCACTAGGGTTGGGTGTTGAAATAAGACTCGCTCACCTCATAGAATAAAAAAGATAATTAATCGTTCGAAATACAGCACCTGTATGTATGGCATCTGGGAAAACTGATATAACACATGGATGATGCAATGCAACCATAGAATAACTATGACGTAAACTGCTCGTTCGTCTTCTGCGCGTGTGCCCAACATTGACCTACCCCAAAGAAACACAACTGTCAAAGTCACATGGTCAACAGTGATAAACGTGTTTGTTTGTATCTTAATTTTCAAAAGTCAAGCACTTTTATATGAGTAAAATACTTTTATCAATTTGAATTCAATCAAACTGCATTACAAATTACTTAGAGGAAGTATACATACATCTAAAAAGCACTTGTTTACTAATCAGTGTTCTAACCTCAAATCCAATCCATGCCGTTTTTGCTAGAGGTGTTGGTGTAAAAGGAGTTCAATGTTGGGACACGGAGGTTGGTTGCGAGCAGCCAGCGAGATTGGTCTACCCCATCTTTAATCCATGGATGCAGCAAACTATCTGAGGGTTTAGCAGTGATAGAAATGCACGATGGTACAAAGTGCAGCTAGTAATTATAGCGGTGAGACTGGAACTTCGGCTACGTCAAACTGGTAGTCATTCTTGACACGTGCTATAGTTGTCTACTTTTTTTATTATTTTTCTTCAATGGTAAAGATACAGGTTACGCTGTTGTCAGGGTCGTGCGCAGTTTCTAGCTAGTAGCTGAGTACAGAATGCCCCGAATTTTAAATCATCCTTGTCACATTTTCCCCAACGATTTATGACTCTTCTGTCTTGGTATTTTAATTCCGGGATCTCATTATTAAGTGTAATATTCCGTGTCGGCTACTGTTTCTTAAAAAATCCTCTTTCCTTGCTGTTAAAAAATAAGCCGATAATCAGGAGTTCCCGCCACAAAGAACTGTGCCCTGCCATTTTAAACTTGTAGAAATTTTCACTATACACAGATTGTTAAAATTTTGTTATTTTTTTACAGCACGCACGATTTCATTTTTTACAAATGTGTAGGGGCATTAACATTTTTCAAAGGTTGATTTCAAAAGTGCTAAATTAACTGTTAAATTACCTATAAGAGTGAGACGCACTTAGGGTACACGTGCTTGAAATGAAGCATGCCACCGAGAGAACCTGCGAGATTAGCGTATACAAGGGTTGTTCACGGTAAACTAAGCACTTTCGAAAACCCTGCTGAAGACCTACTTGTATGCACATTCTGTATTCTCCCGCCATATTGGAAATTAATACTGTCGTGGGCCTCGTCACTTTATTCATGCGTCAGCCAGGTGAAACTGTCGAATTATTAAAAACGCAAGTATTTTACAAATGTGTTAATTCTTGCGTATATGCATTACAAAAAAAAACACGAAAGCAAAATAAATAATTTCTGTATTCACAGATGTTTACCTAATGATTTTAATTCAACGTTAAGACAAGGAACTACCGTCTCTCTCTGTCGTTGCCAACTTCACTGTCCGCATTCCAGCCAATGTGCACGTGAAACTACATGCAGGTAGTGGGGCAGTGACATTTTTCGGAGGTTGATTTTGAAAAGTGCTCGGATAACCGCGAACAGCCTACGCCTGAACTGACGGGAGGCGGGGTTGTCGCATGTGTGTGTGCGTGTCGACAGGTGCATGCAGATACGCCTGCACGAGTTGCCGCTGGAGACGGCGGACGTGTACTGCGACGCGATCAGCCAGCCGGCCGACATCAACGCCTGCCACGTCGCCTGCCCGGGCGAGTGCGTGCTGGGGCCCTGGTCCGACTGGTCCGAGTGTCCCCAGGTACTCCCCCCACACCCCTCGACACATACCGTCATCCCCCTCTTGTACGCCGCGTCCTCTACGCTCCACGCCACACGGGAAAACCTTTGAAGGGTGCTTGGTCGCCAAAAAATTGCATTGCTTTGTGTTTGTACGAAATTATGTTCGGCCTTGCTCATGGTGCCCACATGCCTGGGGCTGTTTTCCGCGTCTGAGGCCCGAGAAGCGCGAGAGCGATAAGGGCGATAAGGGCGCCGTCACCGCTGCGCTCAACTCAACTGGAGTGCAGTGTTCTCTAAGAGTGGATAGAGTGGAGAGGTTTTGGTGACTCTTAATAAAAGACGAATTCTTGGGTGCTGACGAGGGCGAAGCGATGTGAGCATAGAGCGGCGTTGGAATACGATGGCGGGGGAAACGGGTGA
>NQII01003820.1:205101-232179 GCA_002778355.1 Clitarchus hookeri | reverse complement strand
AAAAAAAAAAAATCTAAAGTGACTAAAGTCGTTGAAACAAGTTTTATAAATTGATGGGAACTTCCATAATGCATTACTAGTGACAGGAAACTTTCGCGAGTTCAGTGATCTGTATGCAAGACTCCATTTTTTGTCTTATGCTTTCTCGAGCGTCAGTCATTTGATCAGTGACTGCTGTTCCAACACGTATAGGCTATTCACGGTAAAATGAGCACTTTTGAAAGCCCTCGCATTTGAAATAATATCCAACAAATATATTTTATTTTAGCCTTAGACGTTATTCCGAGCGCGGTGGAATATACACACTGTTTATTACTTACATGGCAATATTGATTTAAAAAAGTGACTTAAGGATAAAACAAAATTACTTAAAGGAAAAAGTAACAAGGGCCTCAAAAGTGCTCACTTTACCGTGAACAGCCTATAGCCAAGTTTACTCCGGGCCAGGTGATATAGTCTATTCGTGGTTTCTTCACACTTTTTGAATTAAACCTTTGAATAATCACCCCATGTATGACGTGCTTAGTTGTTTACCAAATATGGCATGTATCACAAGCGTTTTATATTTGTGTTAATATAAAAATACATTTTTTGTTATTAAATCGAACTTATACCTACATATATGTTATGTATAAATTATAATATTTCATTTATAATTAATATGAATAAAAATAGGGAGAAAAAGACGCGTTGGCAATTCATAGTTTAAAATAGTTATTATATAAAATGTTATTACACAAAGTGCACACGAATGCGGTGACCTGTCCCTTGGGTGTAATTTTCTGGACTTAAATAGTCCAGAAAATAGTGCATGAGGCGGAGAGATATTCTGGAAGTATAACTTTAGCAGGGTTTCAGAAAAGTTGGAAGTAAACGTGAATTGACTATATCGGAATCGCAGCGTGTTTCGTTGCATATTTTGTGTAAGACTCAAACGTCCCCCAGAGCGTGGCTCGACCAGCCATGCAATAATAATAATTCACTCTTACGGGTGTTGGAACCCAAAAAGTTAATAATTTTATATTTCTACCAAGTATTGCTCAACTCGTACGCATTGTTTGTGATGACATTTTCTTAGAATAAAAAAATTTTTCACTTGACATTTTAAAAATAATTTTATGTTAAATATAAAATTATTTTGTTTTATTGCAGCCGTAGTGTCAAAATGTTGTACAGATAAAAAAATTACTAAGTAACCTAATCCCATGGGTTATTGCGTGGCATATATGTAATCATCAATTAACAAGCTATATATATGGAAAAATGTTAAATATAAAAATGTTTTGCTTATTTTAACATTTTTTTTATATAGGAACGGTTATTTGGTGATTTTATACATGTCGGGCAGTAGACCATAGCATAAGTTAATGAAAATCTGTGGAACTTGGTTAGTATTTGTTATTACAAGCGTATTTGACATACAATTATGGAAAAAATGTACAGTATAAAATATTTTATTCGAGGAAAATGTCATCACATACAATTCGTACGAGTTAAAAAAACATTTGGTACAATTATAAATTAAATAATTTTTTTGGGGTCCGACACCCTTAAGCACAGTGTACACACAAGACTCTATACAGTGACATCAGTTGGTGACATACTAATCACTGAATATCTGTTAAGGGGCACGACTTCCTGAAGCTATTTTCCGCGTCAGAGACAGAGAAGCGCAGGAACGGTTAGGATTACACTGTTAACGCGCATCAAGTACGCTATCGCCACTAAGCGCAAGGCTTCGGACTGGCATGCAGGCGGTGACCTTACAATTTTATCAGTGGAAAGTCTGTAGAAAGGTTCAGTGCAGGGCCCTCGAGTACGTCTGTGTGTATCTGACGTGTATATTGTGAGATACAGCGCACTTCAGTAGTATTTAACTATATTGGCGTGCTCTGAAATGCTGTTTATGATGTTCGCAGTCTTGAATCACTCAAGGGGCCTCGTGTGAAGTGTGTGTTCTTTTCGTTGATCAGCACATTGGACGCATGTTCAATACTTCCCTGGGAAAACGTACGTTTCAAACACTGCAACGCAGTTCAAGCGCCAGGTAGACGGGCTTGTTAGGAAGCAAATTAATACCCATAGACTAAAGATGAGGTTGACATATTTTCATTTTCTGCACAATGTGAAAAAGATAACAATGGGTCTACCTACCCATCACTGATTCGGCCACACTGTCAAAATTTACGCACATTAACGAAACTCTTTACGGAAATACCATCCGTACTGACGAAAAAATGGAGCTGAGCTGAGGAAATACAAAATGTCGAACGTCCCCGTATGCCTATAGTTTCGGGTTTCGAAACGAACAACGCCGAATCCACACGAAGCTTTATTCACTACACTAATAGCAAAATAATCGTTTCTGCGTCAGTGAGGATATCCATGCCACTTTGACAAATATCAAGAACTACACTAGTATTTGTGAAAAATGCAACACCCAGAAAGAATGGCCCGAATGAATCCAAATTCGGAGAATGTGTAGAACAGTGTACCAGCAATAAGTGATTAAGATTGCAGAGAGATGGCGTACACGTAGGCCCAGCAACGCCCACTCTTGTGTGTCCGGAAAGTTCCGTGTTACGCCAAGCGTAGTCAGTGAAGAGTCGTCAAACGAAGTGAAAGCAAGTGCCAGTATGCCTCGTCGACGTCAAAAGGCGATATATCAGCATGTGAGTGAGTTCGAACGGGGCAGAATGATCGGTCTCCAGGAAACGGGTTTGTCATATCGTGACATTTCGGCCCGTACAGGGCATGCTGCTACGACAGTGATGCATATGTGGAACCAGTGGATGGAAGAAGGTCGTACACAATGACGAGCGGGTACTGGACCACGCAATATGACCACAGCACGGGATAACCGTCATCTGTGGACGAAGCTGTACAGCCTCGTCATCATACAGCCTCGTCATCGTACAGCCTCGTCCACAGTGTTGGCTCGACACTGGAGCACTGCGACGGGTATGCCATTGCGCCGGCTTCCATTGTCCAGAAACCATAAACGCCTCAGACTGCAATGGGCACGTGAACGCCGTCGCTGGCATGCTGAGTGGCAAAATGTTGTGTTTCCGGACGAGTCCCGCTTCAACCTGTCCTACAGTGATGGCCGCATACGTGTTAGACGCTCTACCGTGGGGACCGCAATCTGGCAGCCTGCATTGTGGGGCGGCATAGCGGACAAACATCAAGTGTGATGGTTTGGGGCGCCATTGGATACAACATGCGATCTCGACTCCTACGTATTGAGGACAATCTGAACAGCAATCGCCTTATAAGGAAGGTTTTAGAGCCCGAGGTCCTTCCTCTCCTTCAGGTGACTCCACATGCCATATTTCAGCAGGTCAATGCCCGGCCACGTGTGGCGAAATATGTGCACGCCTTCTTCAATGAACGACGGGTACCACTGCTTCCCTGGCCAGCACGTTCACCTGGCATGTCACCCATCAAACATGTCTGGGATATGGTTGGTCGGCGACTTGTTCGTCACGGACCTCCAGCAACCACTGTTGATGCGTTGTGGACTCGCATACAAACTGCGTGGAGAGAGATTCCCCAGGAACATATCCAGGTCCTTTTTGATTCCATGCCACGACGTTTAGGGGCTCTGATTGCAGCACGTGGGGGCTTCACACCATACTGAATTCTTAAGGACAGAGATCGTGTACAGTTATGTAATCCTAATCTATTGTGTATTGTGATGTATCTAATCTGTGGTATAAAGTTCATTTCAATTACATGTATCCTTCTTGGTGTTGCATTTTTCACAAACGTTAGTATATAACAAGGCACGTATTACAGTTAGCAAAAGGTAAAATCTTAAATATTACTAGAAATTGAGAGAGTTACATATAATTCCCAAGAAATAACGCCTGTATATTATACACTGATACAAGAAGGCTGTAGGCGAGTGCTAGGAGTCAAGAGTACGAAAACATTTTGATTCGAGTTCAAATCTCGCTCCAGAATAAAATTTATGACATTTTAAAATTTCTTTTTTATACAAAGTGAAACATCTTCATAACGAAAATTAAAGCAGTTATTGGCTTTTTTATATACCAGAAATGCAAGTAAACTCACTATAAAATTTACGGAGAGGCTTCGTGAATTCACAGAAATTTCTATGAATTTACGGAAAGTCAGTTATTGAAAAAGCAACGTGTCCGTAATTTTATGAAGAGTTCTGGAGAATTTGTGCCTGAACTTTTCTTTAAGATAACGGATGTTTTTCAAAAGTGCGCCAGCAATATAACTGTCGAAGTCACATTATCACTGGTAATAAAGGTGTTTGTTTACATTTGTTTTTGCTGCAGACCTACCCTTCATTTTGATAAAAATAATATGACTAATTAAAGTAGTTATATTCCAGTTGCATTAAAATGCTGTCAGAAGTAGTTTATAATATTTTCAAAATGCTTACTTCATATAAACATTTTCTGACCTCAAATGCTGTCTATATTTGTTTTGATAGCGCTGTTGGCAATGAAGCAATCCAGAGTCGGGATCATGGAGGTTATATGCAGTTATACACCTGGAGATGCGTTGCCGCTAGACTTCATGTAGTGCCAGCTGAAGCTGGCTTGTTCCCTAACTCAGTACTGGAAAAAGAGTCGATGCGAGGAAAGTGACAATTGAAGTGAGGAAAAAAAAACCCCCCGTTAACTTATCACGCTGTTTCACCTAAACAGCTCATTAAAACGGTATCATATTTTGAGGATTGGCGCACAGTTTCTTCCTTGCTATCACTGACTGGTTTTTTTTTTAATAACTTGAAACAACTTAAGAAAAAATAATATTTTCTAAACGTTTGCCTAAAATTACATAATAGTTGCAGCGTAAAAAGTAGGAGTGATAAAACTTTTTCGTTTTAAGAGGTACATGGGGATGAAAACGTGTGAAATGTAGAGAAAGGAAACACATTCTACGTGAAGGTTGCCGAATTGTTGTTGAGTGGACTGGTTTTCACGTAATGGGCTGAGGATTTTTAAGGTCAACGTGAATTATCAAGCATCGAGTTTGAACAGTACAGCGAACTTGATGTATATTTTAAACACCGCACGAGAGGAATGTAAAGGTTCGAAGAACCTTTCTGCTCCTAAATTACCCTCACGACACAGTACAATCGCAATCTGTTGGCGTGGGTTCGATTCTCTGCAGGGACATCACTTTTACAATTTGCTCGACGACTAACTTGACTAAACCAGTTAGACGCATAAGTCCGTAAGAATACTTTTTGGGTTAAAATTACTTAAGTTTTGCAGGAAGTATACTGCAAGGTTTTATAACTCAACATTTGACAAAAGAGGAAATTTCAAAGAGACCCGATGGTTCGGAAGGTGTTATACCAATGCAATCTTTTGAAAATAGTAGTTATCTATCTGTCGATCAGTATCTATTAAAAAGCACAGTTACAAATTTTCGAAGATTTCAATGATTGCACGCCCAATTTTAGTAATGTTAGAGGTACGATATTAACAAAATAAAATGCACACATATAGCAGCTTCGTAACATAAATGCTATATCAATATTTATTATTTAATATCGCCTAAATTCTGATAGGTACATAAAAGCATTGCTAAACCTATTCAATTAAGGGCGCGTGCCTCCCTCAGTAATCACTTAAAGCTGTAAGTAGTTTTATATTTTTCATCCCATTTTGCATAAAGAAATCACCTCACGATGTTTGTATTATTGGTTCTGAAACAACCTGTATATAACATTTTGGAGCCCTCCATCGTTGTTAAAAACTGCTTTTTCGAACTGCTGTATCTTAAAATACCCAGGTACGAGCGAAAATGCGATATGAGCCTTTATTGAACTTTGCTACAAACTTTCTATCAATAAAATTATAAGCTCACCGCTCGCTTAAAGACTTATAGATAAACGCTTCACTTCGAGAACACTACACGTCAGTTCACGTAGCGGCGGTGGCACACTTGATACGCGTGGCAGTGTCGCCCTTATCGCTCCTGCTCTTCTGAGACTCAAAAATAGCTTCAGAAATAGTTTCTAGGGAATTGTATTAAGGTAATACGTGGCGTCATAAAACCATATTTAATATTCTAACGATTCCACAGTTGAAGGAACTATGGTTACCAGTCAATAAGTCCAGGACAGTGTTACGATTATAGAAAATTTACATTTTACGAGTAGTTTAATATTTTTGTGCTTGATTCTCATTGTGTGTTATCTACTAGTTGCAAAATGTCAGGAACCTATATATATATATATATATACATATATATTTTTTTATTTTTTTATTATTATTAAGTTTCTGCCTTTTTGCAAGCAGAAAATAACTGACAATGAAAATAATATACAAAAATATTAAACAAGTAGTAAATTGTAAATTTTCTATAATCTGACATTTTCAATAATACATCTGAAACTGAAATACGACACGAAAACGAAGAATTTCTGCAATGTAGGTGAAGCTGGTGCTATTATTCTACTTGTGGCGAAAACATGCAGTGGCCAAAATAAAAATATCTCAAGCAAGGTTATCAACGCTTATCAAATTATCGTGAACCTTTCATAAAAGTACTCCCCGAACGCAATGCTGAGTGCGAATACGCGCCAGCAAACATTTCGATTGCTACGTCCATGTCTTGAATACGAAATATGTTCACTGGTCGCCAGACAGCAGCTCACGTACCGGTCCTGTGATCACGACGATGTTTTGTGAACAACATTCAATTATACAGTCGCGACAGTTCGAGACGCTGTCTTCGCGCCACCATTGTTGCTTCGTTGTATTGAAAAGAACATTTGCAGCGCAAAGTCGGTTGGTTCTTTATTTTCCATGCATTGTTGAAAATTAAATTACACGTCTTCCATTACAACGCCAACCGTTTTCATTGTTAACACGCTTAGTGACGTAGGCTGATTTTTCGATGGGTTACTGGCGACGAGACTTGACAATCGGTAAAATTATTTTTCGTGGGAAGCCAAACCACACAAATTTAGCGGCTGCGTAGTTTCGTATAATGAGAACATAGAACTGTCGTGGAATTAAGGAGGTAGCCGGTCACAGTTATCAGATACTCGCCAGTCATCCATTCCGTGTGGTCTTAGAGAATCGCGGACAAATTTATTGAAAATAATATTCCTTGTGGAAGTTCCACGAAAATCATTAAAATAATTTTATTTTTTTTTGCTATGAAGATGTACGTCGTAGTTCTGCGAGAGTCATTATGTGACAAATGTTTCATTAGTATCTTAAATGAGAAGCAGCCTCATGTGAAGAATGCAATTCATATTTGGATAATTTTTTTATGTACCGAATATTCCATAATTTTTTATTATAAATTTATGTTGATGAAATTTGGAGAGCACTTATTTGTCTAACTGCTAGTTATCACTAAGTGAAGGTGGCGGATTTTATTATGAGTCGCACACAGTTCATTAATTCAGTTGTAGTGGTTAAACTTCTCGCCTCCCACCTAGGCGAACCGGGTTCGATTCCCGGCGGGGTCGCCCCCAGATTTTTGCACGTGGGAATCGTGCCAATCGTGCCGGACGATGCCGCTGGTCGGCGGCTTTTCTCGGGTATCTACCGTTTCCCCCGCCCTTGCATTCCGGCGCTGCTCCATACTCACCTCTCTTCGCCCTCATCGGATCTCAAGACCTCGCTGTTAAGAGCCGCCTAAATCTCTTCACTCACTTACTCACTTCAGTTCAGTGTTGTCATTAAAATTTGGTAAACATACAGTCATTAAGAATTGCCCTTCGGAACAGGGAATTTGGCATATAGCTTTGCATATTTCAGACTTCAAACAAAGTGAACAAATACGCGGGGCCCAGAAGAATGTGTGCAGAAACTGCCTTTCTCGTTTGCACTCCTCCCGGGAAAAGTCCTAGGCGTCTAATAGTAAGTAACCGCTGGAAATGGAAAAATAAACACGGGAATCTTCTTACCCCACGTCGTTATTTGGCTAGAGATTAGAGGCAGACCGAGACCGCGAGCTTCAAGAGAATGAACTACAGCGGCAGGGAAAAGAGGAGGCAGAGAGAAAGAAGGCGGAGAGACACAGAGAGGTCGTAAACGCGACGGAGGGCTTGCTCGCGACGCAGACACAGACCTTTGCTTAATAACATTTCTCGGCAACCCTGTTAAGCGATTTACCGGAGCGTAATTGCCTCGCCTCTTCCCGCCTTCCCGCTCTTTTATTTCGCCATGTCCTACTTGATCATTCTACACGAGAATACTAACTTGATGACGTGTAAAGACTAAGTAAAGAGTAGCTGGCGTGAGAGGTGTAATTTTCCTTCCCCGCAGACACCTTGTATTTAACTCCTACATGTCCGAAGACACCGGGCGTATTTTGTATGACGTGAAAGAGGAAGAAATGAAAGAAGACAGCTTCAGCATTTCTTCGAACGCACCTCTGATAAATGCATAAAGTTGCAAGCCGATCTCTCTGGCGCAGAGGTGACGTATGTGACTGTCTTTAAGAAATCACTTTCGGACCAGGTATTATCATGTTGGTATCCCAGACTGAGATGCTTCCTATTATGTGTGATTTATTGTTGAGACTGTTGCCTGGTTGAGAATTTGTTATAGGGAAATACGTGTTAATGAAATTGTTTTTAAAGCCAATTTTGAATATATCAACTTGAAACAGAAACTTAAGTATGATAAATGATAGTCTTAATCTCAGTATCAATGTAAATATTATAATTTGTTTTTTAGTAATTTTTAATTTAATTATTCAGTATTCTGATCTATCCAGGAAACAGGCTGTATAGTTATAAAAGGCTTCGATAGCAAAGGAGCACGCAATTTTCTGCTCAAAAAAGTCCCCGGTTGTACATATCTATCTTTAACAGGAACGCCAAAAAAACCAAATTTCATTAACATGTATTATCCTATACCAAATTATCAATCAGGCAACAGACTTAAGATAATTTTGTGAACCACTCCGTGTGATCAGCCTACTGGCATATAAGCAAAAATCATATACGCTAAACGCAGGGTATTTTTTTTTTTTTCGGACTCTCGATAAGGTAGGATTTCGGGGTAGTGGCACCGAGTTCGAATCCTGATTACTGATTACTGTTTTCCATGGTTTCCCGAGATCACTCCAGGCGAATGCTGGGATGTTTCCTTACTAAATTTCATGGCCGATTCCTACCCTGTTCCTGCTTCTCTGAGCAACTTGCTTCGTCTCTAATGACCTCGCTGTCGACGAGACGTTAAGCCCTACTTACTTACTCACTCATGGCAGTGGAAATTATTTCAAAATACTTCACTTATACCGCTTCGCTATCGTGATTAGGGGCCAAACATTTGCTTGAATTAATTTGACAAGCTATACTTCAAAAACATGTGCATTTAAAACACTCACTGCCTATGTAACAAGTCTCTGAAGACTAAGTTGAAAGCTAACCTGCTCTGGTGTAGAAACTGATTACTGCCAATGAACAAATAGCTAAAGTTTGAGTATTCATAAGAATGTGAGGTATAACCTAAAGGTAAATGAACATCCGAAAAATCTCCTTTCCCATATCATAACTCATTTACACAACGCCTAAAATTTCAGGTGGGCTGAGACACAATATTCTCCCTGAAATATTAAGACTATGGATGTAATAAGGGAAATAAAAAACCGTTTATAGATCTAACATGTTAATAATAGCATAAAACTGTATTTAGATCACGGTATTCTAAAGAGGTAAATCACATTTGCATATACCTTTAGAATATTTAACGTTGTCACCTTTTACCACGAATGAAGTTTCATCTCTGATCCATTTATATCGTCATTGTACACAGAAAGCTCGATGACGTATAGTCACCGGTTATTTCCCGTTACATTATTGGCTTTTTATAGGCACAGATAGGAAGAAGTACACTTCTATGTAAAAAATGGTTGCCTGTAAAGTCGGTTTTACGGGCGAAGATTTTACGTGACAACGTAGTGCTGCGCGCGCGNGGTAGGAAGAAGTACACTTCTATGTAAAAAAAAAACTCTACATGAAGCCCAGATGTCATTCAATAAAACTGATATGTATCGTTAAGGAGACATGCGTTCGTTACAAATTTAACAAAAAGTATTCAATGTGGAACAACGAGAGTAGTATGTGTTCATATATGAACACAGGTCTGGAACAACTGTCTTGCGCGGGCAACGAATGGCCTCTGCAGTTTACTGTAGCCACTAATGAAGAGCTAACAGTAGTGAACTATCCTCGCGAAATTCAATAAGTGAAAATTTTCTACCGAACTGTAATTATAATTGAACGGTGATGCATTGTGTTGGATTCTACGTCGCAAGGATATAACGCAGAGAGTATTAAGACGCCGGAATATTTCGACTGCGATAGGCTCCGAACTGGCTGTGCCTCGCGCCATCGCCACACATTCACGGTNTATATGAACACAGGTCTGGAACAACTGTCTTGCGCGGGCAACGAATGGCCTCTGCAGTTTACTGTAGCCACTAATGAAGAGCTAACAGTAGTGAACTATCCTCGCAAAATTCAATAAGTGAAAATTTTCTACCGAATTGTAATTATAATTGAACGGTGATGCATTGTGTTGGATTCTACGTCGCAAGGATATAACGCAGAGAGTATTAAGACGCCGGAATATTTCGACTGCGATAGGCTCCGAACTGGCTGTGCCTCGCGCCATCGCCACACATTCACGGTCAGCAAAAACACGCCAGTGAAAACTTGCTGATTATTTCACTGATAGCATGCCACTGTGGCACCGGCGACTGACAGCTAACTCCTCTGCTTCGAAATTTGGTTTCAGCGTGCTACAAAGATTTGCCAGTTTATCGTCACCAAATGGATAAAGACCTCATCGTTTGTCACATTATAATTTCGCGCCAAGATAGACGGCATAAAACTAAGGTACATGTTAGTTTCACGTGAGTCTCTGGGCCTCCGCTTATCCGTTACGTCATGTATAACACACGATCAACTTGTTAGCTTTATACCGTGTAGCCGGGCGGTATAACACACGATCAACTTGTTAGCTTTATACCGTGTAGCCGGGCGGAACAGGAGATTGTGTTCTGCCTATGGAGGCAGCTGACGAACAAGTGATCTCTGATCAACTATGTAGAGGACTAACGAGTCTAGCTTGATGCCGTATTGTAACGTAAAATGGCGGGAGGTCTACTAATGACTTAGGCCTAATAATATACACTGTATATCTCTAATTAATGTTTACACTCTTTTTACGTGAATAACAGAGATAAAACTCTTAAAGACGATATGATGGGGCTGCTTACATTTAACGCTTTAAGGACAACACATTAACCCGTACGAAAGTAATCATTTTGAAGCACAAAACCTAAATTTTTACTGCATTCTAAAGAGTTACACGGCATTTCGAAAGTTAATTTTGGCATATCGCCGGCTAGATAATTACGACTTTTGATTATTGGAACATATTTTGTTCTTTGTTACTAATAATAATTGTCACTGCATTATGTTGTTTAGGCTCATTTTGTTGAGGTTTATTAGGTATTTATTAGGTAGTCAGAACTCATGGAATATTAAATTTTTAATTTATTTTATTCCAAATATACAATTAATCATGCAAGTGAAATGATTTAGCGGCGCCCTCATAGAATTCGGAGGGTGAAATAAATTATTTCAGTATTTGTTTTGTGGGATGTACATAGTATTATTTTAATGTATTTTATACCTGTTTATAGTTACTGCATGTACATAGTGTTATCTTCCGGTTCTTTTCATTTTATTAAGATGGTCTGTGGTGCGTGAGTGTTTAATACAAAAATACCAGGATTGTAAATATAATAGTGGTTGAATTGATTGAAGTCACATAAAATTTTCCATTGCGTCCCTTCAGTAAAATTACCGGTGGAGTCCTGGATCTTTTGCCACATGTGTGAAAACCATTGGATGCAGTCAGCGAAGTGGTCTCTGTTGATGGCAGTGATCAACTGCTCTGCTGTTCGGAGCATAGACTAAAGATGAGTTAGACCGATCTCACTGACTGCACACAACCAATCTCCGTGTCCCAACATTGAACTGCTTTTCTGCCAACACGTCTAGCGAAACGGCATGGTTTGGATGTTAGATAAGAAAGCTGATTTTTAAACAAGTGCTTAGAGGTGTTTTTATACTTCCTTTAACCAATTTTTAATGCAGTTTTACTAAATTCAAATTGATAAAAGTATTTTATTAATATAATATTGCTTGTCATTCAAAAATTAAAGTATATACAAACATGTTCGTCACTGTTGACCATGTGACCTTGACATTTGTGTATGATTGGGGTAGGTCATAGGTCAATGATAGGTACATTAGCAGAAGACGAATAAGCGGTGGTCTACCTCATATTTAGTCTATGGTTCGGAGCACTGATGTAATATTAGGAAACGTGATGCCCGCGAGTGGGTTGCTCAACCGTAGAAGCAGTCAAAACCGCAAGGATTCAAGCCAGAGGAATAAGGAGGATGTTCCAAGACCTCCCAGTGACACCCGCGCAGCACGGTATTCACTTCTCCCGTGACACGGTAACGCGTATTGTCACGCAAGATGCAGTGTAGACTTCCCCGCCGCACATCCGGGTGTTGGTGTAACTCAAGGATACGGCGATAATAAACTGCGTTGACAGTTTCAACTTGAGGTACATCGTGATTAAAAATGACACCTTCGTTTTCGTACCCCACAACGTCCACCGTACTGGACTACTGTCGAATTTTATTTAAACGCGGCAATCCTAGGTTGGGGATGTTAATAGTATGCCACACTCTTTGGTGGATGAAATCAACTTTTAGGGATTATTTGTAGACTTTTCATAAGCAAACTAAGGAAAGGAATATCCGCACTAACCACACCTGTCAGGGTTAATCCACTGACACCCCGACCTCCACGAAACGCTCTAACCCGTTGCGCAACAGTCCGATTCGGTAACGCATCGTATCCATTTGCCTCGATGACATTTCCGAGCATTTTTATCACGGGCTGTTTGTGTTTTGACCCAGGGTTGCCTTTCTACATTTATAAACATGTTTTGGGACGGTACAAACACTCTGTTCACTTCAACCGTTTACACAGACAACAGTTTTCGCTAATTCGCTACACCGATCGCTTTTGGCTATCTACGCACCAAAATGGGAGCAAACCGACGCCGCTCATTGCCTCATAGCGCATGCGCAATGTTGTCACCTCTTCCCGACAGTGATGCGACTGTTTTATTGCAACCCTCCTATGTCCAGTATAACACATTTTACATCAAACGAAAATTATCTACTTAACTTAGTCAATTTAAGTTTAAACGTTTCATGTTTAACGCACCAAGCATGATAGCACCTCTGCTGACAGTGCTTGACCGGTGTAGCTCTAAATAATCACGTATGTTAAGGGTACTTAAAAATGTTTACAGAAGATCAGGAAACAAAGTTTGGAAGGAAATTCGCCTGTAATATTTTCGTCATATTTAGGTTAGCCGTACTGCGATCTCTCCATTTGTGCCGTATATCTAGTACTGCCATGTCTATCGAATCTCAAATAACACTACTAACAATACTGGCAAAAACACTTTCTTTGAAATGCAAACCCACTTCAGAAATAAAAATATTCTATGAATAAATATGACCCGTCCGAATCGAAGAGAAATGCGTAAACATTAAAAAAAGAAACCAGTTGTTATTTATTCATAGTTATAAGACTTTAAATAGCCTTTCGTTAATTTTATATCAGACACAGCTAACGAATATTATTTTTAAAAAAGCATAAAATATAAAACTGCATAAAAGTGTGTATATTAAACTGATGACGGGGGAGATACTTGAAACCCTGAGCTTATAATAGAGTTCATTACATAGCTCTAATAGTTTTAATGTTAGAAAGGGTCGTTCACATGTGCTTATTTTTGTCATGGCGAAGGGAAAATGGTAAAAGATTGGGTGCTTTCCTATACCCAGTAATTATTCCAATTATAATTATTTGCTGTACAAGTAACCTGATTCGACTACAAACAGTAAACTTTTAGAAGTGGTGAACAACTACTGGCAAATGTTAGTTAAGCACAAACATAAGTGAAGAAGAAAACCAAACAACTTGATCAATTACAAACGAATGCTTGTGGTCCCAAAATTACGTCACTGATAACATGTTTGTAGGAAAAGCATTATTTGCTATAATATCTGAAGTGAAATTTTTTTTGTGTTTACTGTTTTAATGCTAGACGATGGCAAATAGCGTCAACTATGGTTTGTTTCATATCAGTTTACTATAGCGTGTTGGCAGTATATTTCTGAAATAAGTATACTATTCCTATGTTTATAACAGAAGTCATGAGTTACACATTATTAGTAGATATTCTTAAGTCCAGCTGAATAGCAGACTTAGTTATTTAATGTAGAGCTGTTAATACGACTGTGTGCCCACAGTCGACTGTCAAAACAACGTTTTGGGGTTACCTTATTGACATGGCAACAGCTGAACGAAAAAAAATAAAATCCTGTCTTCGGCGTGTGTTCGCAGGGCACTATTTGTTGTAAAGAAAACGAAACATATATGCCAGTAGAGTAATTGACGAAATCAAAGTTGCTTGTGTTTTGGTAATTGTGGCTTGTAGTAAAAGACTTCGACATATTCTTAAATGTCGAGTTCATCCCATCAACAGCGCAAGAATTTTACTTGGAAATTTGTATACTTATTTTCAACTATATATGAATTAACCCGACGAGTTTTTATCCTATGAAAAGAAATGTTCCCGTTTTGATGAACTTTTGGATCTAGTTGAACCCTATTGCCAGTCTGGAAACCAGTTCTAGAAAAGTGTGCCTGTAACCTCAACCTTCTACTGGACTTTATTTTAATTACAATCCCCAAACAAAGCCTCGCAATCCTCTTCCCGCGGGCTTTCCTTCAAATTTCTGTCTGGATATTCTTTTGTGTTGCATAGAGCAGGCCTATTTTCAGTCCATGCTTTCGTCATTCGTTGTTAAATTTGAATAGGCTATAATCAAAAAATTTTAATCGCACTATTCAGTTAGTAGAGTGGAAGTACGCATGATACACGTTCCACAACTCTACTGAGTAGACACACATTTAAAACCACTGAGAACACCGTAACGACAATCAGTCGTGACGACTGGAGGTGGCGGTTTTCTTTGTGGAGTCTCTTTCCTCTTCCAGGCAAATGCTGATCGATGCAATTGGTAATATGTTTCGTACTCTGTCCTCGCCCTTTTAGACACTTCATTTCATGGACGTAGTCAGGATTTCAGTCGCAGAAGAGCAAAAAAATATATCTTGTAAGGAATATATATCACGAAGATTTATTACATCAAACTATTACATTAATTTTAACGCAAGAAAGCAGCGTTGAAATTGATTTGTGGATCGTAAAGTATTTTATATGTAATGCATAGAGACCTGAAAAATTCGCTGATTCATTTCGGGACAAGCTAGAATGCAAGACACGCGCGTTTATACAATTTCAACCATTGGTCCACACGGTGTTTGACGCCTCCTGGAGAACGCTGGCCCAATCGTTGCGTTCCACTGTCACAGCAGACAACCAATGTGCAGGAGTGAGGGGGCAAATACTTCTCACTGCCCCACCCTGGCTTCGTCTACCCCTCATTATTATTTTTTCATGAACGGGATGAACGCAATTACTTAAACCGTTCAACCTCAAGCACTGTCAGCCAATGTAAACAACTAAAGACTCATTTATTTTTATTTGTGGAAATAGTCTGACTGAATTAAGTTCAGAAAGTAATTTTATTTTCTCCACTGCTTATGTTGACCAGAAAATATAACTTTGGAAAAACATCACATATAAAGAGAAAATTATGTCTTTGACTTTAGCTTTCACCTGCCCCGAAATTGCAGACGTTCCAATCAGCATCTTCAGGTAAAAAAAATTTATTACCAAATACAACAAAACAACAAATAACAAAACCAAATCATCTACCTGAAAAAATTTATTTAAATGATTAAATGTGTATTTTTACTTTAAAACTTTGAAATAGTCCAATTTTTTAAAGTTATTATTTTTTAGGTCTAATCTTACCTACAGCATACATATTGTAAACATTTTTGGTGTGATTAAAAATTTAATGTTGTATGTTTTATTTCAAATAATACAATATATTAATGAACTAATTCTTGCTTGTCCTGTATCGTATTTGTTGCTATTGTTTTCACATTTATTATTGCATTCTCTTTTATTTTCTTGATGTCAATTCTTGACTTACATTATCATAATACCTTGATTTCTGTATGTGAATTTTTGCTTTATATTATTTCGTTAATTGTAGGTTACTAAATCACTTAAATAGAGATAATAGTTATTTGACATCTCTCTGTAAGTATAGGATTTTGTTTCACAAGTGTAGCCTGTTTTCTGTTGTTGTATTAGTTAAAAACATTTTATACTTTTAAAGCGTTATTTTTTCCATGGTTCACTTTTCTACTCGAATAGACTATGAAGTAAGTCGAGATAAAATTGATCCAAGAGATTGGTATCAAGCAACAAGTTACTGAAGAGCCAAAAAAACTGGTACACCTGCCTAATATCGTGTAGGGTCCCCGAGCACGCAGAAGTGCCACAAGACGACGTGGCATGGACTCGACTAATGTCTAAAGGTATGCAGGATGCAATTCACACCATGAATCCTGCAGGGCAGTCCACAAATCAAATCTGTGCCAATTTGAGAAAGGGTTGAACGTCTGTCACGTTTAATGATTCTCGTCAGTCGTCGTTTGTCCCGTTCTTTCACGATCTTTTTCCGGACGCAGAGATGTCAAAGATGTGATGTTTTACCGCATTCCCGATATTCACGGTACACTCGTGAAATGGTCGTACGCGAACATCCACATGTTATCGCTACCTCGGAGATGCTATGTCCCATCTCTCGTGCGCTGACTATAACATCACGTTCAAACTCACTTAAATCTTGATAACCTGCCAGCTGCCGACCGCATCGCGTTACTCTGATTGGTTCCATACCTCTGTTATTTGGCTATTTGCATACGCACGCCTATGCCAGTTTTTTTTTTTTGGCTCTTCAGTGTATATTTCAATAGTTACTTGCACATTGCATTGATTGGGAAATTTCACGTTTCTGTTCTAGGCCAGCCACAATTACAAGACACACCTCTTTAGAACTTATACTTAAAGAAATAAACCTGCAAGAAAACAGGTAGGGAGCACATGCATACGTTCCTAGTTTAGTGGTACATTGTCTCGGGTAAAACTGACTACTTACTGGAGAAGCAGGCAATGAACAATGAGTTAAGACTCGGTAATGCATTTGACTGTTGCCTCTAGTCTAAACGTCACTGCAAGAACAAATTTTCTTGTCACTAGCGAAGTGTTAAGTTGACGGCAGGAGAGAGTGGGCTCAACCCACCATGGAGTTGTGGCAAGTTGGCTGAAAGAGTTAGCGAAACAAAGTTCCGTGCTAAGACTCAACAGTCGAAACACATCATGCTGCATGGAAAGAAAACGTGACGTATAATCAAGCTTTGAGGGCTTCAGAACTAAACCAGTATCGCAAGCGTAGATTACAAACATTTATTGTAAAATTTTATATGACAGGCCGCCTCCGTTGTGTAGTGGGTAGCGTTTCTGCCACGTGGCAGAGGATCCAAGTTCAAATCCCAGCACCAGCCCTTGAAATTATTCATGTAGTTGTTGTGTCTGGTTCAATTACATACTACAAAAGGAAATGTAAAAACAACAACTGCAGAATCATACCGCCTATCGCCTTGGACGAGTCGCNGAGATGCTATGTCCCATCTCTCGTGCGCTGACTATAACATCACGTTCAAACTCACTTAAATCTTGATAACCTGCCAGCTGCCGACCGCATCGCGTTACTCTGATTGGTTCCATACCTCTGTTATTTGGCTATTTGCATACGCACGCCTATGCCAGTTTTTTTTTTGGCTCTTCAGTGTATATTTCAATAGTTACTTGCACATTGTATTGATTGGGAAATTTCACGTTTCTGTTCTAGGCCAGCCATAATTACAAGACACACCTCTTTAGAACTTATACTTAAAGAAATAAACCTGCAAGAAAACAGGTAGGGAGCAGATGCATACGTTCCTAGTTTAGTGGTACATTGTCTCGGGTAAAACTGACTACTTACTGGAGAAGCAGGCAATGAACAATGAGTTAAGACTCGGTAATGCATTTGACTGTTGCCTCTAGTCTAAACGTCACTGTAAGAACAAATTTTCTTGTCACTAGCGAAGTGTTAAGTTGACGGCAGGAGAGAGTGGGCTCAACCTACCATGGAGTTGTGGCAAGTTGGCTGACAGAGTTAGGGAAGCAAAGTTCCGTGCTAAGACTCAACAGTCGAAACACATCATGCTGCATGGAAAGAAAACGTGACGTAGAATCAAGCGTTGAGGGCTTCAGAACTAAACCAGTATCGCAAGCGTAGATTACAAACATTTATTGTAAAATTTTATATGACAGGCCGCCTCCGTTGTGTAGCGGGTAGCGTTTCTGCCACGTGCCAGAGGATCCAAGTTCAAATCCCAGCACCAGCCCTTGAAATTATTCATGCAGTTGTTGTGTCTGGTTCAATTACATACTACAAAAGGCAATGTAAAAACAACAACTGCAGAATCATACCGCCTAGTCGCCTTGGACGAGTCGCGATTTTCATCACCGTGTCTATGCTTACGAGGCTGCTGTGCTGTAGTGGTTAGACTACTCGCCCCCTACCGAGGCGAACCGGGTTCGATTCCCGACGGGTTCGCTCCCGGATTTTCACATGTGGGAATCATGCCGGACGTTACTGCTGGTCGGCGGGTTTTCTCGGGAATCTCCCGTTTCGGTCAGAATAAAATACTATAGGCCATTCACGATAAAAGAACCTTTTCAACCTTTAAAAAAAGTCACTGCTCCTACCTGCATACATTTTAACGGGCACGCTGCCTGGCATGTGCCTAGTAAGTTGGTAACGACGGAGGACAAGTAGTTCCATTTCTTAAAAGTGTTACGTATACATTTGTGAATACTGAAATTATATATTTTGCTTTCTGTGTTTTAATACATATAAATGAAAGAATCTGTAAATTTGTAAAATATTTATATTTAAGATAATTTCATAATATCACTAAACCGAAGCATGAATAAAGTGATCAGGCCTATGGCAATGTTAAATATACATATGGTGTAAGAATAAACTATGCGCATACAATTAGGTCTTAAGCAGGACTTTCAAAGGTGCTCCGTTTAGGGCGAACAGCCTTAATTGCGAGCGAGGTCAGCTATTGCATTAGAAACATGCTGAGTAGTTGGAAACGTAGATTAATGTACATATATTACTTTCAAACTTTATTCAGTATTTTGCAGATGGAACCGTTCATTTTAACGTAGTCATGCGTTAAGATTACTGGCAGTGAAATGTGACTTGTCTACAACTCTTCGTAATCTTTACGTCATTGCGGTCTAACCATATTCTGAAAAACATGCAGTTACGCAAAAAAAAATCCTTGTTAACTCTTCTCATGCCAATCTTAGGTGGGTTAACAGTCGCGCTTAAGTGCTGCCGATTTGAAAACTTGGGTCGAAACAACAAGGGTTTTACAGAAGGTTAAGGTGGCGAAGAGCAAATGGAGGAGGGATCTATGTACGTAAGTTTCCATCACTCAAATACAATATGGACCTTAAATGTGTTATCTGGTCCCGTCCCCACTGAGCCTGCTTAATCCTGAGGTAACATGCCAGACCCGCATTCGGGAGGTTGTTGGTTCGAATCAGGTCAGCTGCATTGGGCACGGTTTTCCGCAATCGGTTCCCCATCACAATTCCAGATAAATATTACTGTGTGTCCTTAGTATGAGCTTTCTCAACCCCTGATCTATAAGTTACGGGATATTCTGGACCAACCCTGCAGTTAAGATAGACGACGGGCGTTTGTCAGTGGTGTTGTAGGTTCACGCCCAGTACAGAGCACTTGAGAATACAGAGTTGAAACAGCCGCTTAAACCACGAATTCCAGTTACACGCGCCAGAAAAAATGGCATCACTGGCCAGTAACATGCCAGAACGCCGTTTGCCGATCAGCCTTAGGTGACCTACTCGCCAACGGGCATCCTAACCAATAGAGAACCTTTCGCAACATGCGATAGCCAAACAGATTCAAGGCTCGTTTTTAGAGTCTGGCGCAGCCAATCAGAAGGTCGGTATGTTTACATGAAAGGAACCACCATGACATTTCATCTCTATGTGCTTATCTACTCTGTGACAGAACGGTGGCAGGTCAGGTTTTCTCTAAGTGCTTCCGTGACCCGAGTCAATAACCATTCAATTTCTTCTCAATAACTCCAAGCAATACACTCCTCACCCTTCTTGTAAGCTTTATTGGATAATCAAATTGGTAAAGAAAAGGAGTGACCGTCTGTTTTATTTAACTGTCAGCGTAAATCGTTTAGTATAAAATTAATTTTCCTCCGCCATTTCATCGTAATCGACTATCTGTTTAAAATTACTCAACATTAAATCATTCTGGCTGATATGAACATCCTAAGAACAAAACTGCCATTGAATATCAATATCAATTTAAAAAACACCGAATAAATTAATTTACACTGAAGTAATTCAGCCAAGAATCACTCATCCTAATATCGTTCAGCCTAACTGGTACTTAGCCTTTACAATGCTCTATTTAAGTTCGTACAGCCTAAATTTAATCTGGAAATATTGTTTAAATAATTGGAAATTACATTATGCATTTATAACAGGGTCTTAAATTTTCGCAAATTTATTTTATAATAATGCGTTTTTTTTGCATAGGGCCATGGCGGTCGTGCGCGCCGATCTCTGTCGCCGAAGCAAAATGGGTATGATTACCAGCCGGGTCTTTCTCAGAATTCCAAATGTGAATAAATCGTGGCTACCTGGCTTCGCATTNAGGCGAACCGGGCTCGATTCCCGACGGGTTCGCTCCCGGATTTTCGCATGTGGGAATCATGCCGGACGATACTGCTGGTCAGCGGGTTTTCTCGGGAATCTCCCGTTTCGGTCTGAATAAAATACTATAGGCCATTCACGATAAAAGAACCTTTTCAACCTTTGAAAAAGTCACTGCTCCTACCTGCATACATTTTAACGGGCACGCTGACTGGCATGTGCCTAGTAAGTTGGCAACGACGAAGGACAAGTAGTTTCATTTCTTAAAAGTGTTACGTATACATTTGTGAATACTGAAATTATTTATTTTGCTTTCTGTGTTTTAATACATATAAATAAAAGAATCAGTAAATTTTTAAAATATTTATATTTAAGATAATTTCATAATATCACTAAACCGACGCATGAATAAAGTGATCAGGCCCATGGCAATGTTAAATGTACATATGGTGTAAGAATACACTATGCGCATACAATTACATCTTAAGCAGGACTTTGAAAGGTGCTCCGTTTAGGGCGAACAGCCTTAATTGCGAGCGAGGTCAGCTATTGCATTAGAAACATGCTGACTAGTTGGAAACGTACATTAATGTATGTTGCTTTCAAACTCAATTCAGTATTTTTCAGATGGAACCGTTAATTTTAACGTAGTCATGCGTTAAGATTACTGGCAGTGAAATGTGACTCGTCTACAACTCTTCGTAATATTTACGTCATTGTGGTATAACCATATTCTGAAAAACACGCAGTCACGCAAAAAAAAAATCCTTGTTAACTCTTCTCATCCCAATCTTAGGTGGGTTAACAGTCGCGCTTAAGTGCTGCCGATTTGAAAACTTGGGTCGAAACAACAAGGGTTTTACAGAAGGTTAAGGTGGCGAAGAGCAAATGGAGGAGGGATCTATGTACGTAAGTACTTCCATCGCTCAAATAAAATATGGACCTTAAATGTGTTATCTTGTTCCGTCCCCACTGAGCCTGCTTAATCCTGAGGTAACATGCCAGACCCGCATTCGGGAGGTTGTTGGATCGAATCAGGTCAGCTGCATTGGGCACGGTTTTCCGCAATCGGTTCCCCATCACAATTCCAGATAAATATTACTGTGTGTCCTTAGTATGAGCTTTCTCAACCCCTGATCTATAAGTTACGGGATATTCTGGACCAACCCTGCAGTTAAGATAGACGACCGGCGTTTGTCAGTGGTGTTGTCGGTTCACGCCCAGGACAGAGCACTTGAGAATACAGTGTTGAAACAGCCGCTTAAACCACGAATTCCAGTTACACGCGCCAGAAAAAAATGGCATCACTGGCCAGCAACATGCCAGAACACCGCTTGCCGATCAGCCTTAGGTAACCTACTCGCCAACGGGCATCCTAGTCAATAGAGAACCTTCCGCAACATGCGATAGCCAAACAGATTCAAGGCCCGCTTCTAGAGTCTGGCGCAGCCAATCAGAAGATCGGTACGCTCACATGAAAGGAACCACCATGACATTTCATCTCTATTTGCTTATCTACTATGTAACAGAACTGTGGCAGGTCAGGTTTTCTCTAAGTGCTTCCGTTACCGGAGTCAATAACCATTCAATTTCTTCTCAATAACCCCAAGCAATACACTCCTCACCCTTCTTGTAAGATTTATTGGAACATCAAATTGGTAAAGAAAGGGAGTGACAGTCTGTTTTATTTAACTGTCAGCGTAAATCGTTTAGTCTAAAATTAATTTTCCTCCGTCCTTTCATCGTAATCGACTATCTGTTTAAAATGACTCAACATGAAATCATTCTGGCTGATATGAACATCCTAAGAACAAAACTGCCATTGAATATCAATATCAATTAAAAAAAACACCGAATAAATTAATTCACACTGAAGTAATTCAGCCAAGAATCACTCATCCTAATATCGTTCAGCCTAACTGGTACTTAGCCTTTACAATAGTCTATTTAAGTTCGTACAGCCTAAATTTAATCGGGAAATATTGTCCAAATAATTGGAAATTACATGATACATTTATAACATGGTCTTAAATTTTCGCGAATTTATTTTATACTAATGCGTTTTTTTGCATAGGGCCATGGCGGTCGTGCGCGCCGATCTCTCTCGCCGAAGCAAAATGGGTATGGTTACCAGCCGGGTCTTTCTCAGAATTCCATATGTGAATAAATCGTGGCTACCTGGCTTCGCATTCCATTGCTGTCCAACTCCGTTTTACTTTACCACCGCATACCTCAAAGAACTTGTCGAGTGCGCTACACATATTTCAACTCGTGTTTTTTACATTCCCTGTAGTTTCGTTCAACGCATTGGTCGAGGATCTCCAGGACATATTTCAGTTATGTGTTTACAAACTACGGACGGCCGGTACTAAAATAATCCTTCTGAGGATGAAGCAACCGAGCACAGAACTCACCACACGCACAAACGAGATGCAAATTACGACGTAAACTTGCCAGCGACGTTTATAAATGTTACAGATATCTATCCTAGACTCGATATATTTCACCGATAATCACACTTGCCCTAATTATAACTAACGAATAGAGAGTTGGTATTCTCGCAGCTCGCAGCATATTGTATATTGAGAAGGTTCCGTTTCCTCACAGTTCTGAGCGTATCGGTGCGACGATAAAACCCAAATTCAACTTTTCTCCAAAACTAAAGGGGTACCTTGGGGGNGGGGCTGCAACCCGTCCCAAAACAAATTCTAAATATAAATTAATATGAACAAATTTTGTAAAATGAACAAATTATGCACTGAATATTGTAATAAACAATTGCAATAAGTTTCCCTTGAGTGTGTACTTGAAATTAAAATATATTTTACATTAAGAAAAAGTGTTTTTCTTATCGTGCAGTGTGCTCACTTCAGAAATCGAAGTTCAACCCCTTCCAGAATCAAATCCTGTGGACGCGCCTGGCCATGTCGCCGCTTTAATATTCCATAAGGTAACATCAGATGTTTAAGTTAACTTTTTATCATTGCGCGGTTAAACGAGCAGGATATCGAACTGAAACATTAAGTGTCTGAAATGTACCATCAAAGGCCATCTTTACACACCGTTACACTTTACGTTAAATATAAACCCCTTTATTTATTCTATACTTCTTCATGTAAAGTGTTGCAAGAAGACGAAATTTAGTCTGAATACTATTTACAAATACGGTAAAACAATCGGCACAATGGTTCCTAGGGGAAAAGATTTTCACACACTATTATTCCACTACAAAAATGTAAGTCTGCCAGCATAACCCGGCAGTATTACCCGAAGAGAGGTAATAACTACATCGGCACTAGTATCTGATCGTGTTAAGAACCAATCAAAACTTCACAGCTTCTACGGCATTCCGTTATTAACGAGTTCTTGGGGATAGTTTATGTAACGGGGTTAATTTACGAACAGCCCTCTTATCTGTTTGGTGAACTCGCGCTATCTCTTAGCATAAAATCAACCCTTTTAGTCACATATAGCTATATGGTTTTAGACTTTCCAGCAAACAAATTGTTTGTTTGGAATTGCACTGCTATCTGCATAATGCTCAGTCGCATATCGGAACCAATAAAAATCTGTATTTTCTTCGTGTTACTGGAAGTAGCTGTTTATGAGGCAACGGAATACGGTCTCAGCAGCGAACGNTAAAAATCTGTATTTTCTTCGTGTTACTGGAAGTAGCTGTTTATGAGGCAACGGAATACGGTCTCAGCAGCGAACGATATCTCCCACACGTAAGAGACCATTTTATTGGACACTTATTTTTAGCCGTATACATTACAGACCATTAAAACTACNATATCTCCCACACGTAAGAGACCATTTTATTGGACACTTATTTTTAGCCGTATACATTACAGACCATTAAAACTACTTCGCGTGCAAAGTCTCGCGTATAAGACAATGCAACTGAAAAGGTTAAGTCTCCAGTGAACATAATGAATGAGTTAATAGATAGCAGCTCAAAATAACCTTCGCACGGCGTTGTGTTACAGTTGAAGTCGTAAAAATACAGCGATTGTAAGCATTTTAATTGTATTACAGTTAGCAAGATCAGAGTTGTATTGAATTCTAATTAGGTGTACTCACAAGCAGAGCTGTAAAGTCGCCAAGTGAATTCTGTCATTGCAAATAACCTTTACCTTCCAATCGCAAGAAATCGAAGTTTCCTAAAAGTGATATATATATATGATTGCCCGTAGAGCAGATTACTGCCTTAACCGTTCATCCTCTCACACATATTAACCATGTTACTTACCGTCTACTGTAGTTAGGAATCGAACCGAATTTGCTCAGTTTCTGAGAGGGTCGACGAAGTTAAAAAGCGAAGAACACATTAAACAGTTCTGGCAAAAAATTCTACCTATTGCATATATTAAGATTACCATCTCAGTGGCCATTAAAAGTTTCAAACCGAAAAAGTTAACTAAAAATTAAAGAAGGAGCGGAAAAGCTCGGATGTGTAGAGTTTGGTGTTGACGTGGAATGGGAACTTCTAAATTTATAATTGAGTTTGGTGCTACTGTCTCCGCGTCAGGTTGTTTTGTACGTCCCCTAGCGACAAATAGCGGGTTATATCTCACCACGTACTTTCAATTCGGAGGCGATTAGTGGCGTGGAAATGCACTGCTGATTAATGTGGTTCCTTGACTTGGTTTCTAACTGTTTCGTTCAGCATTACTAGAAAACTTCAGCTGTCTATTAATACATTTTCAAAACTTCTCTTTATATATATGGATGTGTGTGTTCACATACGCATCGAAGAACCTTCCGTTGTCTTTTAGTCTTTTGCTCTTTTATTGCCAAGTCAGATAGTTCTTAGCATACGCTAGGAGTGCCCGTAATTTAATCTAAAATCTCAAAGCCTACACGTAGGCTAAAAATCTTTAGGTAAAACGGCATCTAGGCAAACAGTAAGTTAGGTAAAAAATCTTTGCTAGAAATAACAATTACTAGGCAAAAGGCCTGTTTGGGAATTTAAGGAAGATAATGCTTTTTAAGGAAAAACTCGTAGGCTAATGTCTTATTAAATTAAGCGCCTATAAAGCAAAACATTTTTGGACTGTGCGTTTTAATGGTTATTAGGTGAAATTCCGGTTAAGTTAAACTCTTTCAAGCTACACTTTTTTTTTTTGGATAAAAACAGTGAGTCTGTCCTGACTGTAACATGAAGGAATAAACTTTTTTTTTAAAACAAAATATAATTTTTTTCATAGTATTAAACACTTCCGATGCACAAATATACATGTTAATAACCCCTTACTTAATTTTACATTATTATGAAGGTCTTCTTTTTAACAAATTATCACAAATAACCGAAAGTTTTCGGATTTTGAAAGTGAGTTATTAAGAATAGTCCTATATTTGTAGAACTATTCTGGCCACTTAAAACAGTCGATCTCTGGTCTGCCACACCAATAATCCAGAGATATCGTAACTAAGAGGACTCATCTGAAATCTTCACATATATAACCATGCACCTAAAACAACGTATTTTGATACTATTGTGGCTACTCTGAAAACGTTTCCCACTTAGGTTCGGAAAGTCAGCTGCTCTATCCGATGAGAGGAGTTGTACCTAGCTCACTGGCGCATATACCGTGGGAAAATGTACTTAATATTAACAGTTGTTTACATTTTTAGACTGCAGCTACATCATTATTGTCTATCCACTGCTCCACACACACACACACATATATATATATAAATTTTTACTACAAATGTTTGAAAATTGTTAAGCTCATTTTTTTTCTTTTCTTGGCAGGCTATATTTTTAGACAATCAAGTAGGTAGGAAAGACTTTCGTCAATATAATTAAGTTAATTTATTGGGAAAGTATTCATATATGGCCAATAAGTAAAGGGGGAAAAGAGAATGTCTTTACTCTAATTTTTGAAGCATTTTTATAGCAGAAACACTGTTGCTTGTCGTCACGTACAATCCCGTCTTCTGAGAGGAGTGAAAAAGCTAATGATCTATAAAACCAAACTACCGCATCGAGATAAATTGCACGCCCCATCTAGCTTCCCGCCTTGTTCCACGAAACTCCTTTCAATTTCTTCCATACTTTCGCTACTCTCTGAAGTCCAAAAGTAGGATGCATTTTCAAGAGAGCTAGTACGATAGATATTTCATGAGTCTCATCAGAATAAAGATAGAGAGTTGGGGCAAATAACACTACATAGTTTTCTCGAATAATAATTGCAAATGC
>NQII01003820.1:153932-204584 GCA_002778355.1 Clitarchus hookeri | reverse complement strand
GACATGTAACAGAGTAGTTGTCCTAGTTAATCCTCAGGAAGGTCTCCATTATCTTCTGCAGTACTGCGGGAGCAGCAAACTTCCTTAACATTATGATCGGTCACTCTCCCACTTACGGCCTCTGAAGGCTTCGAAGAGATGCTAGAGTAAACTATCGGTGTCTGTCAGCTGAAAAGCATTAAGATATCTTGCGTGTATAGAGAACTCCAAATTAGAAAATAGTGCGCAGAAGTCGAAAATGCGTCGGGCGAGTCGGACGAGACAATTGCCGCTGCACGAAGGGATGGGGTTGTTCAGTTCAGTAGTGACAGCGGCCGAGAATGGTTTGGCAAGAGCTGCATATTATTTGTCAAAAAAATGTAAGTCTCGCAGCTTGGTATTTGACAGCGCGGTAGTTGAGCGCTATGTTATCAGTTTGGTATGTATAGCGCCAGCAGGGTCACGTGGTTTCCCTCCATCCAGCGGCAGGCACTCAGGAGAGCTCTCCCCTACACTACCTCCCCTACGTTCCCTCCCTCAAAGTTACGCGAAGATTTTTTTTTATCATTTGAACTTTACTATAGCAAACATTATTTTGGAGTCCTTCGACATAACTGAAAACTGTATTTCGTATTGGTGCAACTAACCAAATAGTATTGGCTCACGGTAAAGTGAGCACTTTTGAGGCCCTAGTTACTTTATGCTGTGAGACATTTTTTAAACTTGCACCACTTTTTTAAATTCAAGGCTATAATGAATATTGATTGACTATTATTCCAAATGAAAGGGCTTCAAAACGTGATCACTTTACCGTGAATAGCCTATAACATTCGTGAAGCTTGCGTGGACTACATTGAACTATGCTGCAAGCTTGCACCAATTAAGCGACACGGTCACTTACAGATCTAATCGTCGCANGCACCAATTAAGCGACACGGTCACTTACAGATCTAATCGTCGCATACTATAGGACGGAAGCTACACGCCAGTTCAGAGCCTTGCGCAAAGAGGCGATGGAGTGTTTGACGAGACACTCTGTGTATCGGAGGTAAAGAGCACCATTTCAGAATTATGAAACTTTACAGGAGTGCTCTTTGCCACGATACCATGATGGCGGATAGGAAAAGTTGCTATAGTCCACAGTCCTGTGTACACTCGAGCCTCAGATGTTTGCTCATTGGTTGCTGCTCCAAATAATAGCCAGTGTTACTCCACACCTGGCAGTATGGCACTTACTACTTGTTTCCTTGCATGTGTGCTATTGGTGAGAGTCGTCCAGGGCGTGTTTAAATTAACTGTAATCCAATCGCAAAGGTGACTCCAGTGTACACGTGTTGGGCATCTATATTGCACTCAAATGAAATCGCGACATTTTCCTATCCCTAATGATAGTACATACTGCCTTTTCCTACAGACTGAATCGTTTATTATTCCATGTACGAAACAGTGCATACACCTCAGAAAAGAGCGTTAAAATGCAATAACAGTGTATAAAAACCTCAGTTTTGTAAAATGCACCTAGTGCCCTTTACCTCCGACGCACAGAAATGTATAATACTACCAAGTGTGCGGGAAAGGTGCATTAACACAGCTTTGTGTTGTCACCACCTACGACAGAGGGCATGTTTCTTATAATGCGTTAGCACAGAATAGACAAGTACACAGAGACTAAATTTCGTGATGGTTCTTTTATGCTGTCTTAACCACTCGCTGATTTGCTGCGCTAGACTCTGTAACGGGCCTTGTGACTGGCTACTGCGTTTTGCGAAGTATTCCCTATTGGCTGGGCTGCCNATACTATAGGACGGAAGCTACACGCCAGTTCAGAGCCTTGCGCAAAGAGGCGATGGAGTGTTTGACGAGACACTCTTCATTCCGAGTCTCAAAAATCTGTGTATCGGAGGTAAAGGGCACCATTTCAGAATTATGAAACTTTACAGGAGTGCTCTTTGCCAAGATACCATGATGGCTAGGGATAGGAAAAGTTGCTATACTCCACAGTCCTGTGTACACTCGAGCCTCAGATGTTTGCTCATTGGTTGCTGTTCCAAATAATAGCCAGTGTTACTCCACACCTGGCAGTATGGCACTTACTACTGGTTTCCTTGCATGTGTGCTATTGGTGAGAGTCGTCCAGGGCGTGTTTAAATGAACTGTAATCCAATCGCAAAGGTGACTCCAGTGTACACGTGTTGGGCATCTATATTGTGCTCAAATGAAATCGCTACATTTTCCTATCCCTAATGATAGTACATACTGCTTTTTCCTACAGACTGAATCCTTTATTATTCCATGTACGAGACAGTGCATATGCCTCAGAAAAGAGCGTTAAAATGCAATAAAAGTATATAAAAACCTCAGTTTTGTAAAATGCACCTAGTGCCCTTTACTTCCGACGCACAGAAATGTATAATACTATCAAGTGTGCGGGAAAGATGCATTAACACAGCTTTTTGTTGTCACCACCTACGACAGCGGACATGTTTCTTATACGTAATGCGTTAGCCCAGAATAGACAAGTACACAGAGACTAAATGTCGTGGTGGTTCTTTTATGATGTCTTAACCACTCGCTGATTGGCTGCGCTAGGCTCTGGAACGGGCCTTGTGACTGGCTACTGCGTTTTGCGAAATATTCCCTATTGGCTGGACTGCCGGCTCGCGAGTAATTTACTAGAGGCGCTGATCGACGAACGGCGTTCCGACATGTTGCTGGCCAACGAAGCCGTTATGCTGGTGTTGGAGTGGAGAGATTTGGGCGGCTCTTGATATCGAGGTCTCGAGAGCCGATCAGGGTGACGCGAGGTGAGTATGGAGCAGCGCCGGAATGCAAGGCCCGCAAATACCCACCGACCAGCGGCATCATCAGGCACGATTCCCACGTGCGAAAATCCGGGAACAAACCCGCCTGGAATCTAACCCGGTTCGGTTAGGTGGGAGGCGAGTAGTCTGACCACTGAACCACTGTGGCATCTCTTTTCTGCGGGTGTGTGCGGCTGCGGTTCGCGTTATAAGCACCTCTGTATTCTTAAGTACTCTGTGATCAAGAAGTGGTTCTCATCTGCCTGCTATGAAAAAGGAGTAGCCACTAACTATTCTGGGAAATCCGAAAACATGGGGATGGTTATAAAAACGAGCAATGAACGTTAACGGAGCGTCCACGGGAGCACTTGCCAAACTTCAGCGGGCAACCGGAGAGGCCGGTTCAATAAAGCCACGCCCATTTCAAGATGACCCGCCCCTGATTCTATAATTATTATCGGTCAGTGTCGTGGCGGGAGGAGGGGGAAAGAGCCAATGCTCACGTCGCAGGACCACCAACTGCCGCGATCGCAATTTTAATCTCTCGGACGTACTCATAAATGAATTCGGGAACGAACGGATTTAACGTCTGAGACATCGTAGGCTACTTTTCATGCTGATAATATTTAAGTTCACCGTTTTACTTGAGATGGCTACTTGTAAGGGCTGATGGAAATGGGATAAAGAGATGTAAGTTTGTGTCTAATGCACGCCTCAGAAAAAATGTTCACCGCCTGTAATTGGTTGCACATGAAGGATGTTCGCTGGGACAGTATGCGCATTACAAACATACATTCGTCAAATTTGGCGTGGCATGCTGCACAGACAGTGTGTATTTTCATCTCATACTTTATCTTTGGCTGTGAGAAACCTAGTAGCTCTGAAATGCCGGTAATGCAAAATTTTTTAAGGTGTGTATAAACTGAATATCATGTAACTGTAAAGTTAAAAAGCCACACACATCCATTCCTTACCCGGGTTTAAAATCCAAAGATCATCCCAACATATTTGGCATTCCAACGAACTAATAATAATCGCAATAATGATTCAGTTTCGAGAGCGTGCCGATCGAAGTCTCTGTCGTCGAGTAGTTAAGAATGCTGAGTTGAAATCGCCGCTTTTTCCCGTGGACTCCAGCCGCAGACGCCAGCAAAATAGTGTTATTGACCACCAGCACACCGGAACACCGTTCGCCAATCTGCCAGCCGCGAACCCAGCCAATAGGGGATCTTTTACAGCACGCAGTAGTCAGTCAGACACAAAGCCCGTTCCTGGAGCCTCGCGGAGCCTCTTAAACAATAGGTACGCAAACTTCAAAGGAACCGCCAAGCCATTTCGTTTCTGCGCTCATCGATCCCTTACATGTGATACGTACTGAAACTTGATTGTCGAGATAATATTTCATAACTTATATTTGAAAAACCTTTTTCTCAGGTCCACATTCCTGCCGGGATTATTTTTAATTTTACGCATCCTAGGGAGCTATACGCGAATCACAGGCGTTTGGTATCGAAGAAAACTAATTCTGGTATGCCAAGTCACGTCATAAAAAGTGTTCTCGCAAAGAAGCACGGCCAGTAACGAAAGAAAAGTTGCAAATGTGCAAGCTGTATATCGAGAACCATCGTGGAAAGCATCTCACGAAAATCATGTGCCTCTAGCGATACTGAAGTAGGCTGTTCCAATGGAGCAGCGATGGAACTCACAAGCGTGGAAAACAAGGGTACACCGAGAAAACTCGCCGGTCACAGGCAACGTTCGCCACGGTTACGAAATACGAAAATCCGGGGTGAGCCTGCTGGGAATCGAGCCCCAAGCGCCTTAGTGGGAGACCGACGAGCTAATGGCTATGCGCCCGTGGCCTTTGGCAACCAGTTACTCCACGGAGGCCGTCTTAATGATACAAGAGTGCACACACGGCCTCACCATTAACCTAGGATAAAAAGTATTCTTGTCATTTGTTACACTTGTTTTAGATGTATCAAAACACCGAGGCGCTTTTTCTAACAGCACATGTGCAAACACGACCCCCTTCACAGTCTGCGGACGTTCATATACAATATGCGCTTGAACAACTCCACAGTTTGTTTAAAATCAATATTTATTTACGAAATACTCAGGTCTGTTCCCCTTCTGGATGATCACACATGCCATACAACGTAGGAATTGTTCTTTCAAAAGACATCATGCGCATTAGAAACAAAATTTCGTAGCCCTCCGACAAAATTACCTTTTCAGACCGTTCTGTCTGAAAACGTGCTCATCGGATATGTGAGATATTGTGATGGAAGTCAGCACTAAACTCTGCGACACACTTTCCGCCAATAAAGTTACATATTGACAACTCTTGAAGTCCTGCATTTGCACGTATGACGCCGTCGCATTCTGTATCTTTTTTTTTGTAAAGAAGACGCAGCAGCGGTGGCTGGGCGGAGTGTTGTGGCCTGGCGATCTATACTCCATTCGTGGNCTTTTTTTGTAAAGAAGACGCAGCAGCGGTGGCTGGGCGGAGTGTTGTGGCCTGGCGATCTATACTCCATTCGTGGTTACGTCCAACTCTTTTATGGAGACCAGCGTAAGTTCTACTTTCACGATATTCCTTCGCACCATGCAAACAAAGCTTAACCGAGTCTAGAAAATTGCACCAACGGGACAACGCATCGCATTCGTATGCACTCTGTTTAATAATATTTTGCACGAGAACTATTTCTTACTAGGCATTACCAACACGTCTATTTTCTCTCTGTTTTCATCGGTAATAATTCTGAATGAAATTTTTTAATTTATAGATAAAATGTAAGTAGCAGTTCAATTTAATCAAAAGTAAGGTGCTTGTATGTTAACGCAGTATAAAATGCTTGTGAAACATGGCATATTTAGGAAACAGCCAAACACGGTATACAAGGGATGAATTTTCAAAGGCTTGTTTCCAAAAGTGTGAAGGAACCGCAGAAAGACTATAGTGATTTTCTGCAGCAGTCGGCAGCCTTGGGTTTTTGTTCGTGCTAGACGCCGCTAGGATTTCGTAGGGTTGTTCATTGTGCAGGTAGCAGGGATCTGACCCTGTTCTCAGACAAGGAGAGTGGAATTGGTTACAAGACTTCAAGCCGAGCTGTTGTACAGCTAACAGCTTCGTCGCGATCGCCGCGCGCACCGTGAATAAATAACGTGTCTCGCCAAGACGCAACGGGAAAAACGAAGCTATGTTAACATTTCGAAGTATGAATTTGACCGTATACTTTTTTTTTTAATGCAAAGGATTTATCCATTAACCCAGATGGCAGGTTTAACCACGAGTGTGCGCAAGAAAATATTAGATTAAACTGTACTTTGCTATAGAGTCTGTTTAAATCTTACGTCCTGTTGGTTGGTGCTTGTACATTGGCAAGCGAGCCAAATTAAACTTAGTGAGATTGAAGTAACAAGTTTTCGGTTTCGGCCTCGTTCGTTGTGCTCGCACTGATTAGGCTTGGCAAACTTATGAGACATATTTATTTATTGTAGAATTGTACACCCTACCGTGTGAGCAAGATTTCTCGTCATGTTGGTGACAGTCAGCTTCGAATTTTCTAAATTCACTTTTGTTAGGGGCCGCGGTAATTTAGTGGTCACGCTACTTGCCTCCCACCTAGGCGAACAGGGTTCGATTTCCGTTGGGGTCGCTCCCTTAATTTCGCATATGGGAATCGTGCCGGACGAGGCCGCTGGTCGGCGGGTTTTCTCGGGGATCCTCTGTTTCCCCCCGCCCTTTCATTCCAGCGCTGCTCCATTTTCATTTCTCACCTCACTTCACCCTCGTCGACTCTCAAGACCTTCCTAGACCCGTCTCAAGACCGGCCAAATCTCTCCACTCCACTCACTTTTGTCATTACTGTAAAATACTGCCGCCCTCTCTCAACACTGTATTATTTAATAAATAGGAAATACAAACCACTTACTATCATTATGAATCAGTTGTTTCCATAACCAAAACGATTCATATGAGGCCCCACACTAAGTCTTGAGATTTACCAGAGATGCTACTCTCTTTAAAATAAAACGTACAACAAAAGAGCTCATAATTAATAGATGTCCAACTGTTATTCTGATAATTTCGTTATTCCATTGCTCAAGCTGTCTTCACTAATAATATTTGAAAACGTTGCAAATACCATATAGTTTCTTGCGTGCTCACCGCCGCGGCGTTTAGAAGAAGGTTATGTCGGTGCGACGTTCTTTCAAGCTGGCCCCACTTCAGACCAGTAATCACCCTTGCGCTTCGTGAGATATCTGTACGTCTTTTTTCGAGAACACCCTTCACAGTTTACGCTGATTTATGGATCGCTTGTTGAAATCCCTAGAATAACTATCTTCGATCCTTCTTTACATAATGCTGTAAGTTAGATGCGCTCTGTCTTATACTGCCACAGCTTGTAGGCTCGAATATTGAACAAGGCATGTCCCCGGTGTTGTTTCTAAGTAAGGTTTAGTTAGGTTTAGCGCGTCTTTCTGCCAGCCGAAATATACCCTAAGCAAGGATGTAATAAATGTCATAGAAAATTCTAAATGCATTGTAGCAGTATGCAGTTTAAAAATGGGCACTGAATCAGGAGCGGTGGAAGGTTTACCCGCAAGGGGAAGGGGGGGGGGGTGCTATATTATTTACCTTGGATCATAACTTTGTATTTTGCAATGCGCGTCATGGCTTAAAGGACAAACCAGTATTTATGTCTTGCACAGTAATGGTTTAAATAAATTAAATGAAACTACTGAACAAAACAAATAATATTTTCTATACGTATTGCGATTTCGCAATTTTTTTTTTCTTGCGAATTTTATTAAGATAATGGATTTTTAGCCTTAGAGTCATATTGTTTCGAGTATGATTCTGAAGTCATACATGAGGAGTGTTAGAAAACATATGCTAATTCTTATTGCACACACAAACGCACCAGCACATAATTAAACACACTCTCACACTCTAAAATTCGGACACAAAATCTACGAAAAATGTAGTAGTGAAATAGGAACAACTATTCGAAAAAAAACCATGAAATATACACAGTAAACTCTAATGTGCTTAATTGGAACTAAATAATAAATTTAAGGATCACTGTAATGTAACAACGGAATAGAGTACATTCTAATTTTACCGAATATTTTAAAGCGGTGTTCATTGTTTACGAAAACTTCAACAACTTTGTCTAAATCAAGCTTGTCTAGTTCTTCTTGATATGCACTCATAATACATACATGATTTAGATGAACTTGGCTTATTGTACTTCTTAAAGAGCATTTTACTCTTCTCAAAAGAGAAAAACTGCGCTCTGCTGTAACGGATAAAATTGGCATTACCAGTAAATTTTGTATAAGACAGTCTACATTATTGAATAATAATCTTGAATCAGGCTGCAGCATCTTCATTTTGTCCACCAGGGGACTCAAATTCGAGGACGGTATTGTGCGTCATAGGAGTTCCATTCCTGTCTGAATACCTTTCACACACACGACCCTTTTTTCCTGCTTCATCGTTAATCTCGTTTGTCTAGTTTTCAGCTTTTAAAGTCAACAGCCTTTCCAAATTGTTACAAGCAGCAAAGTCTGGCTGATTAAATCTGTCCTAAATTTCTCCAGTAATGCTATCCAAACCTGCTAATTAAGTCGCCCGTAACATATCCTTTGGTGATTCCCATTTGTGGCCGATGTTTCGTGTCGCATTTTGTTGTAGTATTTTTAGCACTTTGCGCACTGTAGGCAATTGAGAATCTAAAAGATCATGCTTGTCAATATCGTTTGACATCTGGAACCAAACTTTTTCGTAATTTTCTTCTATTCGCATGCGTCTTAAATTTTTGATCACAACATGGATGGATTCACACGCAGCACTGTCACTCATCGTTGGCTTCTGAAGGAGAAAGCTTAATTTCTCTGTAGCCTGGGAAATTTGACAACTGATGACTAAGGCCAAATACATAGTACCTTTTTCTAACTGCTCACGAAGTCCTCTAGCTTTGCTTCCTAATGTTGTGTTTGGATCCGAGTCAAGTTGATCAAGGAATTCTAAAACGGAAGAATAAGTATTGAGGAGACAACTTATGAAACGCACTCGTACTGGCGATCTTGTAGGACACAAGAGTCTAGGAGAAGTGTTCACACCAGGGACCTCATCTTGACAGATGTTGGAGAAGAGAGCCTTTCTTTTGGGAGATGACTGTAGCAACACTCAGATGTCGTTAGTTGTTTGTAGAGCATCACGAAGAAGGGGAATATTCTTAACACAATCTTGCAGTGCCAAATTCGAACTGTGGTTCCCGCAGTGTATATATATATGGCTAGGGGCTGTTTCTTTTGTAAAATGGTTTTCAAGTCTCTAAACTCGCCTTTCATGTTGCTAGCTCCATCGGAACACTGGCCCCTTAAATCACCGAAAGAAATACCAAAACGTGTGATTACATCATTTATTATTTTCGGAAGCTCGTGTTCTGCAATTGAACTTGTTGCATACAAACCAAGAAAAAGTTCTTAAGGCTACAAATTTTCCGCTATTCGTAAACTAATTAAAACCTATTCTTTACATCTTACATTACACGATTCATCCACAATCAATCATAACAATCAACAAGATTTCACTTTGGCCACTATATCTCTTAAAATAATGTGGGACATTATTTCGCTAATTTCATTTTTAATATCTTGATATGTATAACGTTCTTTTCTTTTAAAAAAATCAGCAAGTTCATGTACGTCACNCTAATTTCATTTTTAATATCTTGATATGTATAACGTTCTTTTCTTTTAAAAAAATCAGCAAGTTCATGTACGTCACTAGCTCTTCAACTGTTTAGCTGAGCAAGCTTATCCTTTTCTTCAGTATGTCCTCTGAAGGTCCATCCCCTGACGACCGAGGTACTACACAGAACTAAAAAATTCTCTTAGGGAGGTGCGAGCAGTCATTTGTTGTGTTGCACAAGCCTTGTTCCACTGCCAAGAAACTGGCGCTGTCTTGACGGTAGCTGTTTTAACGACACACCCTTTATGGAATGAACTATTCTGGTGTGCCGCTAATCTTTCTGCGCATTTTTTTTCCAATTAGAAAAACCGGCACAACTTACTAAACTAGATATCATCTCGTTTGAGGACTTTTGAAAATTAGTAACAAGCTTTTTCTTCAAGCGATGTTCTACAGATGAAACATGTTGCGCTTTTTGATCAATTTTCGAAATGTATCCATGGATATTCTTAAACCACTTCACTTGAAATTTGAAGGGGCGCTTGCCAGAAATGTGTGATGGTATATCATGTGCATCAGAGTGATATATAAGGAGACGTGAATTCGCTGAAAGCTTGACGTTAGTACAATTTTCCAGCGACATCTCTTTGTCGCGTTTTGATGAAAATGGTTGCGAGACCGACGGCGGTGGTGGTTCATTAGTTGGCTTTAGTTTTTAGTTTTCTTCGCGTTCATCAATTCTATTTGTGTTAGTCTCATTTGAAAATAACAGTTCTGCAATCAAATATTTAAGCATACGTTAGATAATTGTGGTTAAAAAAGGAATTTTATTTCTGAGATAAGAAAATAGCATGAGGTAAACTTCTTTCCACATATAAGACAAAGATAAACTTTTGTTGGCAGAGAAAAAAACTGTTTTGAAACATTATAATTTCTAACATTTGATTAATATTTAAACCATTAAGATTGTTCCAAGAATTAGTGTTTGAATTTTTTTGCAACTGATAACTAAAAATACATGAATTATAGATACGAGTTTTAAAGAAGGTTCTACAATTTGTGTTGACATTTAATTGTATAAAAAAGCATGCTCTTTCTGCACGTTACTGGTTCAAATGGTGACTATAGTGTGCTGTTAATTCTGTAGTACATGTAAAGTGAAAGAAGAAAGTGTAAGTTTTCACAGTCATGTGATTAGAAATAAACCTTTAGCGTCAATAAAATACAAAGGTGTGAAAATTTTGAATAACAACTACACTGCAAAAATAGTTTCTGTGTCACCTTTAATCTTGACTATATGCAACACTGTCAAGAAATCAAACACAAATAAATTTTTCAATGCATAATGGAAAGGCTTCTGTTTTAAAGTAGCTATTCACGCAGTCGTAATCGCGTGCACTTTAAGCCTTTATATTTTTTAAATAATTTGATGTCAAATCCAAAATGTTTTCTGTTTTGCAGCAGCTATAATAACAAATTAAAACTAAGATGTACCAATGAGAAAATTGGCACTATAAACTAATGTCGTAGGCTACCGCGTGATACATATATAATCATCAAATAACAGACCAGACATTTGAAAAAAAAAGTTTAATATAAAGGAAGTTTTCATATTTGTAACATTTTTCAAAACAATTCATGAACTGTTATTTGGTGATTACATAATGTTAAGCAGTAGCCGACGACATTAGTTTACGTTGTAAATTTTTTCATCTGCACAACTTAGATAGTATTTGTTATTATGGTTGCAGAAAAAACGGAAAATTTTTGAATTTTACATCAAATTATTCAGGAAATAAAAAATGTAGCTTTTTGATTTGAGGAAAATGGCATTACATACAATGCGTGCAAGTTGGGAAATGTTTGGTGCAATTATAAAATAATTAATTTTTTTGGTACCAAACACCTTTAAATTATAATAAACAAAACAAGGTACTCATTTACATAAAATTCACAACTGGGGCGTCTGTAAGATAAGCTCATTTCCTGCCAGCGGGGCACCACAGTAACGCGGGGTACTGAAGAATATACTTAACCTATTCTGTGATGGTTGGTTCTGCAACTACGCTGTAAGAAACTGTGTAATGGTTACTGAGAAGTTGTTGTAGTTTTGCGAACGTTTATAACAGTACAAAAAGTTCCTTTTATAATAAATATCAAGAAATGTTTGTACTAAACCGCCACGGACTCACGAGCCCATACAAAATGGCGGACACTCAACAACCTCAAGCGGTTTATTTATAGCTGTTCGCTCGAAAACTGAGGGCGAAGAAAAGCGTAGTTGCGTGCAAAAAAACATAATGCATGCGTAAACAACGTGAAAAAAAAAATAAAACAATGAAAACCATTAAAAAAAATACGCGATGCTATGTACAGCTTAGCTGATATATACGTGTCAGAGGAATCTACTGCTGCGTGTGCCGTTAGCTCGGTTAGCTAGCGCGCCCTACCAACGCGTGTTCTAGTTTACGTCAAGTATTTATTGTTGTTTCTCTCTGTATTTTTTTTTTTCCGGAATTAATTTCTACCATGTTTGTCTAAATGTAGTAAGTGTAAAATTACTACACTGTTCCGTTTACTATTCGTGACTGTTGTGCTGGTTGGTTTTTCACTTACAAACTATCACTTAAGTGATTGTAATAAATGCATAACAATCGAACTTTAAAATACTGAGAAATTTTTGTCTTCGGATTTTGGTTTTCGATACGTAAAGGCGCGTAAAAAAGGACGAGTATCATTTGCACAATAACTGCTATTGTTTCGTATCCACGCAGTACTCATGAACTGAAATAAATGCTTTCTTCTTTGTGGTTATTCAATGCTAATAACTGCCATCCCGACGGCTGTTCATAAAACAATATATTCTGCTACCATAAAACTACAATTGCGCAAATGGTATTGTGAAGCGCAGCAATTCTCTAATTCGTTAACCTCTATTCTTCCCAAGACGTAAGATTATGTTCTTATTGCTTGGTCAGTAGCTTACTGTATCCACCGTGAAAATAAAACTGAACCACATAAAATCAGGCGTGTGATTGAAACATACAAGGAGTGAGGATTTAGGTTTCTGTGCCGGCGAGGTTAATTTTTTTTTTCGTCGATTGCATTTTAAAATTTTTTTTTCCCATGTTCTCTCTTATTTATTTGTTACATTTACTTCTTTGAGCAAAAAAAATATTATTTCCACTTCTCAATAATTTAAGCTGAAATACCAACCAAAATTTATTTTAGCTACACAAACTTTTTTGGCTATAGGGTTTCCAAAAAGTTTCTTGTAAAATTACAAAATATTTTTACAGCGTATTGAAAGCTTCTAATGTGATGCGATGGATCCCGTCTTGTGGAGGATATCATGTCAGGAATGTGCGAGCAGAGAGGTAAGACGATAACTACCCCGTCAAGTTATAGGGAGGACACTTGGTCGCGCGACACAATAGGCGACCTCATGCGGCAGTTATCGTGCGACAAGCGCGTATCTGCACGGAAGTAACCGAATAGTCTACCTGAACTGCCACGCTAATCCACTGTACGAGTATTACTTTCTCGTGGATTAACTCAGCTCGCTTCAAGCCAGTGGAGGATTCAGTTTTTTTCTTGGACCGCGGTAATATAGTCGTTTAACAACTCTCGCCTCCCACAAAGGCTAACCGGGTTCGATTCCTGGCGGGGTCACCCGGTTTCTCGCATGTGGGAAACGTGGTGGACGTTGTCATGCCGCGGTGGTGTAGTGGTCAGACTACTCGCCTCCCACCTATGCCCACCAAGGCGAACCGGGTTCAATCCCCGGCAGGGTCACTTCAGAGATTTTCGCAAGTGGGAATCGTGCCGGACGATCTCGGGGATCTCCCGTTCCCCCCTCTCTTGCATTCCAGCACTGCTCCATATACACCTCACTTCGTCCTCATCGGCTGTCAAGACGTCGATGTGAGAGCCGTCGAAATCACTCCACTGCACTGGACATGAACTTGCCGCACTACAGCACGTTTCCAGATCCTCATATCTGCTGCTGCGCACTCTCNCTAATTTCATTTTTAATATCTTGATATGTATAACGTTCTTTTCTTTTAAAAAAATCAGCAAGTTCATGTACGTCACCAGCTCTTCAACTGTTTAGCTGAGCAAGCTTATCCTTTTCTTCAGTATGTCCTCTGAAGGTCCATCCCCTGACGACCGAGGCACTACACAGAACTAAAAAATTCTCTTAGGGAGGTGCGAGCAGTCATTTGTTGTGTTGCACAAGCCTTGTTCCACTGCCAAGAAACTGGCGCTGTCTTGACGGTAGCTGTTTTAACGACACACCCTTTATGGAATGAACTATTCTGGTGTGCCGCTAATCTTTCTGCGCATTTTTTTTTTAAATTACAAAAACCAGTACCACTTACTAAACTAAATATCATCTCGTTTGAGGACTTTTGAAAATTAGTAACAAGCTTTTTCTTCAAGCGATGTTCTACAGATGAAACATGTTGCGCTTTTTGATCAATTTTCGAAATGTATCCATGGATATTCTTAAACCACTTCACTTGAAATTTGAAGGGGCGCTTGCCAGAAATGTGTGATGGTATATCATGTGCATCAGAGTGATATATAAGGAGACGTGAATTCGCTGAAAGCTTGACGTTAGTACAATTTTCCAGCGACATCTCTTTGTCGCGTTTTGATGAAAATGGTTGCGAGACCGACGGCGGTGGTGGTTCATTAGTTGGCTTTAGTTTTTAGTTTTCTTCGCGTTCATCAATTCTATTTGTGTTAGTATCATTTGAAAATAACAGTTCTGCAATCAAATAGTTAAGCATACGTTAGAGAATTGTGGTTAAAAAAAGAATTATATTTCTGAGATAAGAAAATAGCATGAGGTAAACTTCTTTCCACATATAAGACAAAGATAAACTTTTGTTGGCAGAGAAAAAAAATCTGTTTTGAAACATTATAATTTCTAACATTTGATCAATATTTAAACCATTAAGATTGTTCCAAGAATTAGTGTTTGCATTTTTTGCAACTGATAACTAAAAATACATTAATTATAGATACGAGTTTTAAAGAAAGTTTTACAATTTGTGTTGACATTTAGTTGTATAAAAAAGCATACTCTTTCTGCACGTTACTGGTTCAAATGGTGACTATAGTGTGCTGTTAATTCTGTAATACATGTAAAGTGAAAGAAGAAAGTGTAAGTTTTTACAGTCATGTGATTAGAAATAAACCTTTAGCGTCAATAAAATACAAAGGTGTAAATATTTTGAATAACAACTACCCTGAAAAAATTGTTTCTGTGCCACCTTTAATCTTGACTATATGCAACACTGTCAAGAAATCAAACACAAATAAATTTTTCAATGCATAATGGAAAGNCACCTTTAATCTTGACTATATGCAACACTGTCAAGAAATCAAACACAAATAAATTTTTCAATGCATAATGGAAAGGATTCTGTTTTAAAATAGCTATATACGCAGTTGTAATCGCGTGCACTTTAACCCTTTATACTTTTTGAATAATTTGATGTCAAATCCAAAATGTTTTCTGTTTTGCAGCAGCTATAATAATAAATTATAACTAAGTTGTACCAATGAGAAAATTGGCAATATAAACTAATGTCGTAGGCTACCGCGTGATACATATATAATCATCAAATAACAGGCCAGACATTTGAAAAAAAAAGTTAAATATAAAGGAAGTTTTCATATTTGTAACATTTTTCAAAACAATTCATGAACTGTTATTTGGTGATTACATAATGTCAAGCAGTAGCCGACGGCATTAGTTTACGTTGTAAAGTTTTTCATCTGCACAACTTAGATAGTATTTGTTATTATGGTTGCAGCAAAACAGAAAATTTTAGAATTTGACATCAAATTATTCAGGAAATATAAAATGTAGCCTTTTGATTTGAGGAAAATGGCATTACATACAATGCGTGCAAGTTGGGAAATGTTTGGTGCAATTATAAAATAATTAATTTTTTTGTTACCAAACACCTTTAAATTATAATAAACAAAACAAGGTACTCATTTACATAAAATTCACAACTGGGGCATCTGTAAGATAAGCTCATTTCCTGCCAGCGGGGCACCACAGTAACGCGAGGTACTAAAGAATATACTTAACCTATTCTGTGACGGTTGGATCTGCAACTACGCTGTAAGAAACTGTGTAATGTTTACTGAGAAGTTGTTGTAGTTTTGCAAACGTTTGTAACAGTACAAAAAGTTATCTTTTAAAATTGCTCTTTTGTAGAATTACAAGAGATGTGTATATAATAAATCTCAAGAAATGTTTGTACTAAACCGCCACGGACTCACGAGCCCAGACAAAATGGCGGACACTCAGCAACCTCAAGCGGTTTATTTATAGCTGTTCGCTCGAAAACTGAGGGCGAAGAAAAGCGTATTTGCGCGTAAAATAAAAACATAATGCAAGCGTAAATAACGTGAAAAAAACTAATAAAACAATGAAAACCACTTAAAAAAAATACGCGATGCTATGTAAAGCTAAGCTGATATATACGTGTCAGAGGAATCTGCTGCTGCGTGTGCCGTTAGCTCGGTTAGCTAGCGCGCCCTACCAACGCGTGTTCTAGTTCACGACAAGTATTTATTGTTGTTTCTCTCTGTATTTTTTTTTTTTTTTCAGAATTAATTTCTACCATGTTTATCTAAATGTAGTAAGTGTAAAATTACTACACTGTTCCGTTTACTATTCGTGACTGTTGTGCTGGTTGATTTCACTTACAAACTATCACTTAAGTGATTGTAATAACTGCATAACAATCGAACTTTAAAATACTGAGAAATTTTTATTTTCGGATTTTGGTTTTCGATACGTAACGGCGCGTAAAACAGGACGAGTATCATTTGCACAATAACTGCTATTGTTTCGTATCCACGCAGTACTCATGAACTGAAATAAATGCTTNAGTATCATTTGCACAATAACTGCTATTGTTTCGTATCCACGCAGTACTCATGAACTGAAATAAATGCTTTCTTCTTAACCTAATAAACTGTATTCATATTTTGTGGTTATTCAATGCTAATAACTGCCGTCCCGACGGCTGTTCATAAAACAATATATTCTGCTACCATAAAACTACAATTGCGCAAATGGTATTGTGAAGCGCAGCAATTCTCTAATTCGTTAACCTCTATTCTTCCCAAGACGTAAGATTATGTTCTTATTGCTTGGTCAGTAGCTTACTGTATCCACCGTGACAATGAAACTGAACCACATAAAATCAGGTGCGTGATTGAAACATACAAGGAGTGTGGATTTAGGTTTCTGTGCCGGCGAGGTTAATTTTTTTTTCTTTCGTCGATTGTATTTTGAAATTTTTTTTTCCATGTTCTCTCTTATTTATTTGTTACATTTGCTTCCTTGAGCAAAAAAATTATTATTTCCGCTTCTCAATAATTTAAGCAGAAATACCAACCAAAATTTATTTTAGCTACACAAACTTTTTTGGCTATAGGGTTTCCAAAAAGTTTCTTGTAAAATTACAAAATATTTTTACAGCGTATTGAAAGCTTCTAATGTGATGCGATGGCTCCCGTCTTGTGGAGGATATCATGTCAGGAATGTGCGAGCAGAGAGGTAAGACTATAACTACCCCGTCAAGTTATAGGGAGGACACTTGGTCGCGCGACACAATAGGCGACTTCATGCGGCAGTTATCGTGCGACAAGCGCGTATCTGCACGGAAGTAACCGAATAATCTACCTGAACTGCCACGCGAATCCACTGTACGAGTATTACTTTATCGTGGATTAACTCAGCTCGCTTCAAGCCAGTGGAGGATTCAGTTTTTTCTTGGACCGCGGTAATGTAGTCGTTAACAACTCTCGCCTCCCACAAAGGCTAACCGGGTTCGATTCCTGGCGGGGACACCCGGTTTCTCGCATGTGGGAAACGTGGTGGACGTTGTCGTGCCACGGTGGTGTAGTGGTAAGAATACTCGCCTCCCACCTATGCCCACCAAGGCGAACCGGGTTCAATCCCCGGCAGGGTCACTTCAGAGATTTTCGCAAGTGGGAATCGTGCCGGACGATCTCGGGGATCTCCCGTCCCCCCTCTATTGCATTCCGGCACTGCTCCATATACACCTCACTTCGTCCTCATCGGCTGTCAAGACGTCGATGTTGAGAGCCGTCGAAATCTCTCCACTGCACTGGACATGAACTTGCCGCACTACAGCACGTTTCCAGATCCTCATATCTGCTGCTGCGCACTCTCCNCTCCACTGCACTGGACATGAACTTGCCGCACTACAGCACGTTTCCAGATCCTCATATCTGCTGCTGCGCACTCTCCAATGTAAGGACACGCCATGCCATTTCGCTTATGACTACTTTATCCATTCCAAGGTGGCAGCAGATATAAACCTTGCCAGCGGCAGTATCCCTATACCAATCATTGGGCTATCGTATGTTGCCACTAGAGATATTGTGATCCGACCAGCCAGCCGCTGGCTTTGATTGTGAGACTGGCTATGTTTATATCTACTGCCACCTTGGAAAGGGTAAAGTATACTAACTGATTCTATGGTTTGACCTTGAGATCTGTTTTCCAAAACCAGTAGTTGCAAAACAACATAATTTTGTGTGGTCTCTAATGTCAATAGTTTAAAACACTAATTAAGTTTGTAGGTCCTTTGCATTCGCCTATTTCGAACAGTTCACACCTCTTAGATAACTGTTTGATTACATGGAAAAAAAAANTGTAGGTCCTTTGCATTCGCCTATTTCGAACAGTTCACACCTCTTAGATAACTGTTTGATTACATGGAAAAAAAAAAGTTTGGCATCACCCCTTTGATAATCGAAGCAAACGCCAATAATAGCTCTGTACGAGGTTGACAAAGATGACGGTGCTCGTTATTACAAACGTATTTAAGCCACCTTAACTACTGACTCGATTCNCTGTACGAGGTTGACAAAGATGACGGTGCTCGTTATTACAAACGTATTTAAGCCACCTTAACTACTGACTCGATTCTCAAATTCCAAGTAGTTCTGTAACTATCAATGGTTTGGCCACCTCGACACACATGGACGCTTTAACGATAAGGCCGCCAAAGTCATTGCCAGATGTAATGTAAAATAATTCTGATGCGTGAAAATGTGTTGCAAAATATACTATTACAGTGTAATAAAAGACGCAAACCAAAAAAGACCTAGGTAAACAAAGGAGCTGCCACTGTTACAGACGAGCGAAGTCGCTGATTAAACGGGTCAATCGAAAGATTTCATCTCTTTTAACTGGCGCCTCCACGGATTTTATTTTATTTTTCTCTCTCTTTCTCTCCCACTATCCCTTTCTTTATCCCATCATTCCATTCCCGCCTACCATCCCTTGAAGTATGCAAACACGTGAGTTTGCGTTTCTCATTCAGGCCGTACAATGCGATATCCCCGCTAAAGACGGGCTGCATTATTAATTTTCCCCCAGAGAAAATGGAATAGGGGGAGGGGGAGTAATGTTCCTGCCAAAGATATTTCACGATCCTCCTTTTTTTTTTTTTTTTTTTTTGTAAGATTCATTTACCGAGTTCTTCTTTATACATATTGTCTTTTTCATAATTAAGTGGATTAGAAATTTTGCAAAAATAACCACTCGAATACCTTTTGGAGTTTTGCATCTTTATTAAAAAAAATATGACTGAAGTGGGAATACGTTTAGAATTTTGCCATCTTCATCTCTTTTCCGACATGGGAAGACTTTTTCCGTTGACGTCGTCAAAATGTATGTGGAAGCGCCACGTGACAATGGGTTAAAAAAGCCATTGCGTCCTTCACAGAGTTTATGTGTCCTAAAATTCGCAGAAGAATAAATAACTCGTTGAGTTACGCTCTAACTGAGAACGTACGTGTGCTGCAAATCTAAATAAGTACGTCGTAGTTAATTTATAGCACACGTCGGAATGAAAACTGTTGTCGATGCAGAGTGACAAAATATTGCGCTGTTTTTTACACCTCACGCAGTCTGCGATTACGAAACAGTTATAAACACGGTAGCAATACCTAACAACAGTCCAGTTTTGGGTCCCAAATATCAGGTAAGCAAGCGCCTGGAAACATCTGAAAAATTTTACGCACATCATTAATACCATTTCTCACATATGTTAGGGCCTATAATATACTCAAGCGATAGGCCAATTTCAGTAACCCTTTCAAACTCAAGGTGTTATGTTCTAAAACTTTGATATAAATAAAAAAATTTAATTTTACAATAAATAATTGCTTTTATTTAAAAGACAGTTCTGAACATGACAACATATTTAACACACTTTTGGCATTGCAAACGGTCTATGTCAAAATAAATAATTTTATACAAATATATGTGCATGTTAATATCTGTTGCATTCCTTGCATTACGATATGATATTCCTTGCGATTCATGCAGAAATGCTATTTCCAACGCTCCTGTACCAGGAATTACAGCACCTACAGTTAAAATTAAATGAAAATGATAGTCCACAATAGTTCCTGACACTAGTTTTCAGAACATCCTCAAAATATGCTGTGTTTTAGTTCGTGATGCTCATGTCAATGATGTAAAATTAGGTACTGATAAGGCAATAGCTGTATTTTTTACACAATATTCTTTTATTTTGTAATTTGAACTATGCAAACACCTCATACAAGTGGCGAGAGATATATAAATTGTTCTAGTATTTTCATGTAGATGGAGATTTTGGGTTTAAGAGGAGAGAAAAAAGAACATATTATGACTGCTGAAGACCATATTATGACAGTAAATCACAATGTTCCAGCACGTCACTGTTTTCGTGGAGACTGCTAGCTGGAAATTAGTGCGATAATAATATTTTAACCAAATTTAAAACATAAGTAGTAATTGTTCATTTACTCCATAGTGACTTTACTATGCTTAAAAATACTAATACTGTAGTGTGTTGGAATCGGTAGATGCCTGAGTAGGGTGATATGGAATGAGGCCACAAGTGGAACCTCAAAGGAATGCAAGGATGCACTGTTAGAAATATTTTCCGTGATAGTACGGGAATGTACCAGTAAAAAATTATCCAGAAATATTTGTGTAACAAAGGGCACTTCGTTTTTTTTTAACCGGACTTACCTTACATTTTACAAAACACTCTGTGAATTCATTGAACCTCTCAGTACATTTTCTTAGTTTTTTAAAATGTCCGTTGTATACCTGTGTTTAAAACAAAATTCTTCGAGCAGGATTTGAACAAGAGCCATAGTCCGCAACTCTTGGCTCCGCATTATCATATCCCAACACATGTTTCTTCCAAACGGTACGTCTGGCTGCACCCCACAGCATGCAGGACGCCCTGGCCCGAGCACTGGAGGTGGAGTCAGCAAGCTGCACGCCGACGTCCGGTACTGGCAGTGACGCTCAACGAAGACGACAAAGACAGATTAACGAAGGCATTGAAGGACATGTAAACGGCTATAAGAGACATAGCTTCCAGGGTCCGTGCTACAGAGTTTCGCCGCCCCCACACAACGGACAGAGTGTTTGTCATGTGGACAGCCGAGGCACCTGAGAGCCTACTGCCCACAAAAGCAGCAACAACAGAAACAGTAGCGGGAACAGAGGCAGCAAGATGCAGGTGAGAATACAGCACATTCGGAAAACTTGTAAACACCGATTTTAGGGGGCCAAGGTCGGTGACGACAGGAGGGAAGGCTTCAATGTTCTTATATGTACAGTCAGTGAGACAGGATTGGGATGCAATACTTGTGGAGGTGAGCCTGAATGATGTTCCTTGCCAGATGGTCGCCGACACTAAGGTGACCATAACAGTAGTAAGAGCAGAAATCCTTGGGCCTCCCCCCAGGAACGATGCTATTTGTCTTATTTGTGCTATTTGTCTACAGTAACAGACGAGATCACACTAGTTAAAGGTGAGAGAAAAGTAACTTTGAAGCTTGGTGACCTTAGCAAAGAGCACGATGTTTACATAGCAGAACTAAAGGATTAATGTATTTTGGGGTTTGATGTACTACATACGCTGGGATACTGTATCGATACTCGACTTGGTGTGCTACGAGTAGGCAGTACAGAGTTGGTGGTGTCGACACTTCATGATTTGTCCTCCCCAGTTAGCTGCCCAGTAGTATGTGGTCAACCCACTGCGCTGCCCGCTTCTAGTGAAATTATCATTTCAGGCAGGTGTCAAGGAAAGTTTGTCGGACGTTTAAATATAATCGAACCAGCAGAGAGGATTGGCATCCTGCCAGGTAAATTCGTTGTAGCAAGGAGTTTTGTCTCGCCTAATTCTGACAGTTTTCCATTTAGAATGATAAATTTGTCCGATAGTGCATTTCGTCTTAAGGAGGGGGCCATAATAGGTGTTTGCAAGCAAGTCACACAGGCATTTCCAAATGATCCAGAAGATTCGAGAGTAAAACAAATATAATGTAATTCACCAGACGTACTAGAGGAACTGTTAGTAAGAAAAAAAAAATAATATCTCAACTGGCAACTGGAGAAGGCTGTCTCTGAATTACTACAGAGAAATAGGGATGCCTTCTCGTGTGGGCCAAATTACCTTGGACGGACTGACGTGACCTGCCACCACATAGATACAGGAGATGCCAGGCCCATAAAACAGCCACCAAGACGACTGCCACTAGGTTCACATGAGGCAGTGGAGGGAATTCTGAAGGAAATTAAGAATCTAGATGTGATAGAAATATAAGTTTGTCCATTCCCCATCGTTTTGTTAAGAAGAAAGATGGCACTCTGAGGTTTTACATAGATTATCGCTATATTAATAATGTGGCCAAGAAAGACTCTATTCCGCTTCCAAGGACTGATGAAAAATTAAACAGCATAACAGGTTCACAATGGTTTTATCCTTTGGACATGAAGAGTGGGTACTGGCAGTGAGAGATGTCTCCAGAGGACCAAGAGAAGACTGCATACTGTGTCCAAGGGGAAGGAATCTGACAGTTCAAAGTTATACCTACCTGCCACCTTCAAATGCTTGATGGAGATAGTCCTTCCCTAAGACATCTGTCAGGTTTACCTAGATCACATTGTTGTGACAGGAAGGACATTTGAAGAACACCTATCACACTTAGACATATTCAAGAAAGTGGCCGCAGCCAACTTGAAACTAGTTCCTAAGAAGTGCCACCGGATCCAAAAGAAAGTAAATTTTTTGGGACAAAGTGTCGGCCCATGGAATCGAAACAGACCCCTATAACACCAAAACAATAAGAAATTGGCCGACCCTAGCTGACAAAACTGAAGTGCTGAGTTTTCTGGGATCATGTGCCTATTACTGTCGATTTGTACCTGGGTTCACCACGATCGCCAAGCTACTACGCGAGCCGACTGAGGCGAAACGGAGATTTCATTGAACCACTGAGTGTGAATATGCTTTTAGTAAAAATAATAAAATTCTGTCATCTTCACCAGTCATGGGTTTCCCGAAAAGTGAGGGTGTATTCATTTTAGACACTGATGCTAGTGATGTAGGCATTGGAGGGAGCTGTGTTATCTCAGGTTCAAGATGGGAAGGAAAGACGACTAGAATACTTCAGGGAGGTATTGCATAAGCCTGGGAGAAATGACTGTGTTACACGCAGGGAGCTTCTGGCCATGGTGAAGGCAATTTCATACTTCCACCCCTACCTTTATGCCAGACATTTTTTCTAAAAACTAACCATTCTTCATTACTCTGGCTACTAAATGTCAATAACCTCGACGGTCAAATAGCCTAGTGGATACAGCATCTTCAAGAATATGTCTTTTAAATACATCACAGATCTGGACGCCTTCACAGCGATTCAGATGCACTTTATAGGGGGCCATGTGAGCCATTTTGTCAACATTACGAACACAAGGGAGAAGACAGTGGTGAATCGCCGAAGGTATGGAGGAAATAATTCAAGGTTCTTTATCTTGTTATGGGCCAGCTACCTGTAATGATGAGGGTATTAGGAAATATCAGCTGAATGATCCCACTTTGCAGTCATTATTAAAGTGGCTGTCAGCCAGAATGGGAAGTGATATATAGCCTGAACGCAGCAGTCAAAGCACACTGGGCGCAATGGAATTACCTCATAATGAAGAATGGTGTACATTACATAAACTGGGAAAGTAATGATGGAAAACACACATGGTTACAGTTGGTCCATCCAGAATGCAGGGTTCCAGAAATCTTAAAAGAACTGCATAAGACCCTCGACAGAGTTTTTTTTCTTCTCGGAGAAAATTATTTTATTACATATTCTTCTGCACAAACGCATGTCAAAATCAAAACTTTATACGGTTTTTAGAACTCAAAATTAAACTAGCTGATACTAAATCAAAAGTAGATCTGCGGGACGAATAAAATTGGGTTTTAAAACAGGCTAATCACTGTTACACATATATTTGTATCGTCTGTATACTTGACGCGTGGCGAGTACATAGGGTAGGAATTGCGCTGTATTTACACCTTGAGAAATAACTCCGGGAAAGTCCCGCCGTATAAGGACGGGGGATGAACCACAGCGAGATAAAAACAGGGAAAGTCCCGAAAATTAGCTGATATAAGCCCTTAGCGAAGGAAACAGGGTAACCCCCGCTGAGAATTACTGCCGACACAGCTCCCAGAAACCCCCGAGATGCTTGCTGCACTCCTCCATCCACCAACAGTTGGAGCGCGCGCGCAGCTGACGATACACTAAATCCTATACAAAAAACGCGCGAGGGACACCAGGGAAGTCCCTTTTTTTCTGGACACAATCTGCTGACAGCCAATTTGAATATATCGGGAGACGGGTTAAATTCGGGAGCAGCCAAGGTTCGTGATCNGACAGCCAATTTGAATATATCGGGAGACGGGTTAAATTCGGGAGCAGCCAAGGTTCGTGATCATTCAGTTGTCGTCGGTCAGTGGTGGTCAGTCAGTCGTGATCAGTCGTGGACGAGGAGTTGTTCGGCATCCGCGATGTGAGACAGAGAAGGCAGTTAGGCGAGAGGCAGTAGTATCAACGGGCCGGAGTTCGGGCCCGGCCCAGGCAGTCAGTTGCAATCAGTTGTTCTCAGTCAGTTGTTCAACCGAGACGGGAGTTGTTCGGCGGTACAGCCGCGAGGCGAGATAGNGCAATCAGTTGTTCTCAGTCAGTTGTTCAACCGAGACGGGAGTTGTTCGGCGGTACAGCCGCGAGGCGAGATAGGAGATAGATGCAGCCGAAATGGGAGAAGCCGAATCAGACACGGGAGTAATCAGTCGTGTGACGAGAACATTGCCAAAAACTTCATGTGTAAATTCCCGAGACAAACCCATAAAAAGTACCGAGAACTTATGAGTTCATTTCCGCAAACGTAGTGGCAGTTTCCGCGGTTAGGATTGCAGACAGAAACGCGATAGCCAGAAGTAGGACGAGGAAGAAGCACTCTCCAACCAGGAACGCCAGCCGGGATCGCAGGGAAAGTAAAAGTCATGGGAAACCGAAATCCCGGACTTCAGAGAGAGACTGTCAAAGCCGCAGGAAAAAGCCAACCCCTTAGTAGAGCACGTCATCGAGAGCCAGTCCGAGGGCCGGAACCAGGGCCACCTAACTCACCATGCCTCAGCTACCAATGAAGACAACTCACCAAAAGCCGCAGTCACAGATAAGTAGAGAAACGCCTCCCTTCAACAACCTTCCTCGATGCATAGTATTCAGCCCACCAGCCCTCCAGGCAAACGACTTGCAGGGGGGCTCAGTCTCGCCAGTGTGTGTAATAACTATGTGACCTTCTGATTAATAAAATCCTGGTGTGTTAAATAACAGAGAATACTAGTATTTGTTTACCCCTAACACAACAAAACTCAGGTGTCATTAGTTTGCATCTAAATAATTCAACTATACGAACTACTGACCATCAACCTGTATAACTCAGGTGGCCGAGTGGCGACATATTGCCAAAGATTAGNTATTGCCAAGGAGAACAAGTCAAAAATGCTGTTTCGTGGGAAATGACGATTACAGATTATACATCACACAAAAATACAATTTTACATTTTATTCTGTTCTAACTATTTTTAAAGTTACAAATTGTATTATTGTCATGATTAGAGTAATTTGGGCTAACTTAGTTTCATTAGAGATACTTTGTAGCACCTGCTTAATTTAATCTGAAATGAAGGCTCAAAAAATCCTTAGGCACAGACTATATGTTGCCTGGAAGGTTGAGGGTATTTCAATAATGTAGACTTTGGCTGTTTCAATTTGAAAGACGAATATATTGTCTCGAGTTTAACACAAACAATCTACAGAAACACTTCCGAGGTGTGGTACTCTAAGTTTGGCTACTCGTATTAACTGGGGCGACTTCATAGTAGAGGGGGCTTCTCTGGACGGCGTACTGTATACTTATCTCTGCTGCGAGTGCGGGTAAACTGTAATCTGGGGATGAGCTCCAGCGAAGTGGTAGGCCTTTGGAACAAGGCCCGCATATGTAGTCGGCTGCGGACTGCAGCTCGGACTCGTGCACACGTCTTCTCGTGATTCCTTGACGCAACTCTTCCCTCGGCGAGATGATAATGAAATGTCACTCCACTTCTCTCGCAAAGGGGTTTTTATGCTTGCCAGTGTCCCCCCTTAAGTGTCGGCACGTGTCTCTATTATCGGGGGAGGGGGTGAGGTGGTGGAACGCAGAACAATGCCTTTCAAAACACGTGCCCTGGTTCCTGAAGGTTTTTGGTGGGGGGGGGGGGGGGTTAGCACTTTGTTCTTAGCTTGCTCTGTCAGCTACTTCTCGGTGCGTTTCCACATTGTCCTGTGGTTTTCTGAATTTAGGCGAACTGCGTTTTTATATCTCATGATACCTATGCTCTCAACAGATTTCACGGGATTGCTAGAGGCGTAGGGGGGTGAGTGGGTGAAGGGGGATGGACGACGCCTCAGCGACACGTGTAACTGCGATCCGCCACCTGCCTCGTGGCACGTGTTGACTGAGACGCGCTCGCAAAGGGGGTCTGCGAGGCTTCAATTCCAAAAGACGTCACTCGCGCTCGCAAAGGGGGTCTGCGAGGCTTCAATTCCAAAAGACGTCACTCGTCAACGTGAACAGGGTGGCTCGTCCGGCAGTACGAATGGAATTGAACTCCGTATTAGGCCTAGGGGTACCAGGGTACCAGAGCACTATCCGGTGTCTTCGGGTAATACCCCGGTACCCGACTACAAAGAAGCGGGTACACGCTCACATAAAGCCTATTACCCGGGTACCTGCTCCTTGCAATTGTGTAATATGAATTGTGTGATCGCAGAGCACGTGAGGACTTCTCGTGAGGACCAAATGACCTTGGAAGGACTAATGTGACCTACCGCCTAATATATACAGAAGATGCCAGGCCCATAAAGCAGCCACCAAGATGACTGTCATTAGATTCGCACGAGAGGCAGTTGAGGGAATTCCATCAGTTATTCCATGGTCGTCACCCACTGTACTTGTTAAGCAGAAAGATGGTACGCTGAGGTTTTATGTAGATTATCGCCAGCTTAATAATGTGACAAAGAAAGTTTATTATCCACGTCCAAGGATAGACAACGCAGTCTAGTACGTTCACGGTAGTTTTCTACTTTGGACATGAAGAGTGGGTACTGGCAGTGAGAGGTGGCCCCAGAGGACCAAGAGAAGACTGCATTTTTTGTCCAACGGAGAGAAAACCGGTAGTTAAAAGTTATGCCTTATGGAAAANTTTGGGTGTGCAATGCCCTTGCTACCTTCGAACGCCTTATGGAAAAAAAGTCCTCCCTTTAGACATCTGTCAGGTTTAACTAGATGACATTGTTTCGCAAGGAAGGACATTTGAAGAGCACCTATCTCGCTTAGACTCTGTATTCCAGAAAGTGACCACACCACACTTGAAAACTGGTTACTAAGAAGTGCCACCTGTTTCAAAAGCAAATAAATTTCTTGGGGCATGTAGTGTCGGCCCATGGAATCGAAAAAGGCCCCGAGAAGACCAAAGTAATAATAAATTGGCCGACACCAACTGACAAAACTGAAGTGCGGAGTTCTCTGGGATTATGTGAATATTACTGTACCTGGGTTCGCCACAACTGCCAAGCCACTACATAGACTGACTGAGGCAAAAAGTAGATTTAATTTGACCATTGAGTGTGACAATGCTTTTAGCAAACCAAAGAAAATTCTGTTATCTACACCCATCCTGGGTTTCCCGGAAAGAGAGGGTGTATTCATTTTGGACACTGATGCTAGCTATTTAGGCGTTGGAGGGAGCTATGTTATCTCAGGTTCATGATGGGAAGGAAAGACGACTAGAATACTTCAGGGAGGTATTGCATAAGCCTGAGAGAAATTACTGTGTTACATGCCGGGAGCTTCTGGCCTTGGTGAGGGCAATTTCACACTTCCACCTATACCTTTATGGCAGAGATTTTATTCTAAGAACCTACTATGCTTCATTGCGCTAGTTACTAAATTTCAAGAACCTCGAAGGTGAAATAACCCGATGGATACAGCATCTTTAAGAATATGACTTTGAAGTACAGAACAGATCTGGATGCCTTCACAGCAATGCAGATGCACTGTCTAGGAGGCCAAGTGAGTTTTTTTGTCGTCATTGCGAACACCAGGGAGAAAAGAGTGGTGAATCGCCGAAGGTACCGAGGACAAGAATTCAAGGTTATTTATCTTGTGACGGGTAACCTACCTGGAGTGATGAGGGTATTAGGAAATATCAACTGAATTATCCCACTTTGCAGCCATTATTAATATGGAAAGAGGCTGGCTGTCGACCAAAATGGGAAGAGATATCTAGCCTGAGCGCAGCAGTCAAAGCACAATGGAATTCCCTCGTACTGAAGAGTGGTGCAATTTGCAGAAACTAGGATAGCAATGATGGAAAGCACACTCGTTTACAGTTGGTCCTCCTAGAATGCAGAGTTCCTGATGTTTTAATGGAATTGCATAATGCGGCAACCAGTGAGTACTTTGGTGTTACTAAGACCCTAGACTGAGTTAGACTGAGGTTCTACTGGCTTCATTTTCGGGAGTGTGTTGAGAAGTGGTGCCGATTGTGCGACAGCTGCACTGTGAAGAAGGGCCCAAGGACCAGAGGAAAAGGTCACCTCTGCCACTAGAACCCCATTATGGTCAGGGAAGAACCTTTGAAGCTGCGGTCTTCCAGGAAGTAACGGAAATTCTGTGGATAAAAAAGATTATGACTATATCCTTACACTCTCAGTTGGATGGAATAGTCGAGAGGCTTAACCGCACTCTTCAGCAGTACTCGTCGATCTTTGTTGCAGACAACCAAAAGGACTGGGATTCAAAGGTGCCATTGTTTCTTCTGTATTATTACTCAGCAGTTCACAAGTCCACAACGGTAACACTATCAAGGATGCTGTTTGGAAAAGAACTACGCCTCCCTAGTGACCTGCTCTTTGGCTGACCGACAGAAGAGGAAGCTGCAGTCTCTGATTATGTCAGCGAATTACGTAACATGTTTGTTGGCATTCATTATTTTGCTCGTCAGCACCTCAGAATAGGGACAGGATAAATACGCGGTATGATAGGACAACCACCGTTTTATGCAAAACTACAGAACATCTTTGAACGATAACAGTGCCACTTTCTTGTATTTATAGAATATGAAGGTACTTCATCACCTAAGACATTTCTCTTTAAAGCATGATCAGTTGGTTATATTTAATGTCATTTTTGGGAACACGACAGTTGGTAGTTGGTACTAATTTTTACGTTGGGTCAACCTTGTGTAACAAACATAATGCCAACTATGGTGATTACAATATTCCTGATGAAATAAAGTGTAACAAACATAATGCCAACTATGGTAATTACAATATTCCTTATGAAATAAAATCACGTGCCACACTTGGACACTACAGAAAAACGAACACATACAGGTACAACATTGCACATACAGCCTCTCCACGAACACTCATTTCCCNCTTGGACACTACAGAAAAACGAACACATACAGGTACAACATTGCACATACAGCCTCTCCACGAACACTCATTTCCCAGAACGCAACAAGGTTCTTTCAGAAGGCCAGACGACACACACTGCCCACTGTCACACGCCTCGGCATACACGACATGGCAGACACATACCCACACCACCTCATCGTCGACTACCCAGGATACCTGCCTCCCTGATGGGGCAGCCCGCCGAGACCCCCGGAAGACCAAGACCAGTGAAAACCAGTGTACATATTAGTGAAACTGTGTATATATTAGTATTAGGCAATTGTATACATTCGTGTTAGACGTTCAAGACACAAACCGGTGCGACCAATGTAATGACAATTGTTAATAGTTATAAGGTATTTTTAAGATTACACATAATGTTAGTTTATAAGTCTATCTGTCGAATACCGGGGTTTTCCCCCCCTAAATATTATAAGTATGTCATTACAATTGCAAAAAAGGCCACTGAAAAGTGTGCTGTTGTACTGTGCCAACAAGAAACCAACCACAAGAGCCCCGAGGGCTGGTATGGTGCCTGTATATTCTGTGTCAAACAACAATGTTATGTATTTTTCGAGTATAAATAAAAGGTTTTTGTAATTGTAATTGTTGCTAATTTAAAGACCGCGTGTTCGAATCCGATGTCTNTTGTAATTGTAATTGTTGCTAATTTAAAGACCGCGTGTTCGAATCCGATGTCTATCGATGGAATTTTCAGGTCGTAATGCAAAGTGGGACGTGGTGAAAAATAACAGTATAAATGCGGTTTTTACATTTTTTTTTTTTTGNCTATCGATGGAATTTTCAGGTCGTAATGCAAAGTGGGACGTGGTGAAAAATAACAGTATAAATGCGGTTTTTACATTATTTTTTTTTTGTTAGTAGGTAAAATTTGTTTAAAACTCTGCTAACCAAAGTTGACAGAACATTGTTTCTTGGTTGGCATTATGTATGCAATAACAGCAAAACATTGCCAACTATGGGTAAATGACTGTGAATGCCTATTTGAAAGAGAAAAGTCACTACTCTTAACAGTTTGCACACAACCATAAAATTATGTTGGGCCAACGTTGTATTTCAGTTGGCAATCAACATAAAAGTTATGTTGGGCCAACCTAAACCCGAGGGACATTTCGGCGTTGGACCAAAGTAATATGCCAACATTGGCCCAACTGTAGATCCAAACGTTGGGCAAATGTTGGCCTAACCAAATTTGATACTGGGGGACAAAATTAATATTATCAGTCGGCATCATTTGTCTAACACAATAATTCCCGAATTATATCCTGCTGTGGAAAGTGGTAAAAATTAAATGTTCGTGTTTGGTTGAAAATACGTTCTATTTTGGTTGGCATCCAAATGAAATCATAATGTTGGGCCAATGTAGAGAATACAATGTTTGTGTTGCGTTGGATACATGTTCTCTTTTGGTTGGTGTCCAACTGAAAACATAACGTTGGACCATTATAGGCCCGAATGTCATTTTGATGTCAGGCCAACGTAATTTTTCCAACGTTGGCCCAACCTTGGAGCAAATGTTGGGCTTACGTTGACCGAACCAAACATTGTTACTTGGACTAATCCCATTTGTAAGTAATTAATTGTAATCATTAAATAAAATAATAATACACATCTTTCTCTATGGTTATTTTATAGGTTATACAAAACTATTAACAAATTAGGTGAACTTGAGGCAAAAATATAAAAAAAATTTTATGTGTGAACATTTTTTGACCCTTTTCAGACCCACTTCAATTTACGGTTTCATGTGTTGCAGACAAGAAATTTTATGATTTGTACTGTACTTAAATTAACACTACATTTCTTTCATTTTCACAACCAATAGCTTGTAGGTTTTGTGTTCGGTTTGCAGTGACATGAATCAATCATAACCTAGACTAGTAACACATTTAACAAATAAGTTTTCTATAGAAAATTCATTGGCCATCGAGCCACGCAATGTACAGTAGAGGCTGAAAATAACCTTAATGTATATAATGAACACAGTTGTGTACACTGGCTATATATGGGTTAAACTGTTTTTGTAGGAGTAAATCGAGAAAAGCAGTTTTGCTCGTAGCACGTTTTTGGCAGAGAAAATTCACTTAGCCCGACTGTCGTGAGGACCGGATATTTTATTTTGGTACTTCCCTATATTCAGAGAGGGAACAATAACTCGATGTAGAGGTGGGAGCTCCTCCCTTCGCTGAATTGCGGACGNTACTTCCCTATATTCAGAGAGGGAACAATAACTCGATGTAGAGGTGGGAGCTCCTCCCTTCGCTGAATTGCGGACGTGTCTCTTCAATAAGAACTGGGCGGTGGGAACATGGCGAGCCGGAAATACCAAACTGGAAATACAAAATTTATTTCTGGAATTTGACTGTTTTGCATCGGTTAAAGCTAAACAACGCTAGCGAATTATATAAAAAAAATTTTACAGTCCAAGTATTAAAGTAATCTCGTCATCAGCTCGTTTTAATTGTTACATTATGAAGAGGATGTTGAACCTATGGGAAAAAGGGCAAGAAAGATAAAAATAATTGTTATAACGAAACTAGATTATAGAGAAACACGAAAGTTGCAGCAAAAGTTTTGGTTTACTTGGTGTTTGACAGAGAAATGTCGAGTCATTAACAGTGAAACCAGAGGTATTCACGGGTAAGTTATCACAGAAATTCATAACCACATTTCTATAAATTGGTTTTTAATAAAATAAATCCCTCATGGGAGTTAAAATTCCTTTGCAGTATTAAACACCCACTGGGAAACGTTTTTTTTTATGTGAAGATGAATTTGTAATGGATATGTTAACATTCTTCAATAAAAACGTTTAAAAGTCTATATGAATTTATGACCCTTACTATAATGTTTATTTGGGAATGTACGCATTAAGGGAGTACACCTGCATGCGCATGGAATGTGAATGTGAATAGGAAACCGCTAGAAAAATCACCCGAGTGTAACCAGTTCGGTCAAGATCAATCAACGGCCTTATAAGTGTAAGAAGTACGAGTCTATTCTTCCGCACGAAGACACGATTTCTCATTCAAAACACGCTCAATGCTCTACCAAAAAAAAAAATTAATGCGGTAAATTTTACAATTAGGGCGTTAAAATAGCAAAAGCAAACGTCATATTAAATTGCGTACATCAAAGCTAGTGCATATTAATACAATGGGTGGTTTGTAGCAAATATTGTATTGTGTTATGAATTCAGATTGTTTTATATATACAGAATTATTCTAAAATCATGGGACAAACATTGAGGGGTGGTAGAGCTCATTAAAACAAACAATTATTGTATAGGAATATATGGGTGGAAGTGACGCGTTGAGGCACAAACACAAATACATAACACATTAATGGAAACATAAAATGTTCATTAGCAGCATACGTAACCAGTGATTCCGTACAGAAAATGTTAAAACAGTTGCTGGAAATGCATCCACCAACAGTCACGCATGCTTGGCGACCTCTACATATGACGTGATTGGCTGACAATGGTGGCGATAGTTGAGGGCAGTCAAACGGCGCGCCAGTGACCTGCTGCAGCAGCATCAGCATCACTCCACCGACGCTACCAAACTTGCATTACTGTCGGTAGTAGCAATTTTGAGCAATTATTATAAACATTGCTGTAAAAAGGCATTTAGCGGGGACGTTGTAAATAAACAATGTGTAGCATTTCATGTGTTATTTTTGTGATTGTGCCTCAACGCGTCATTCCCGCCCATATATTCCTATACAATAATTGTTTGTTTTAGTGAGCTCTACCACCCCTCAATGTTTGTCCCATGATTTTAGAATCATCCTGTATATATATATGTATTTGTATATATATATATATATTATATATATATATTATATATATATATATACAGTTGCAATTTTTGTGTTCAATGTCCAGTTAATTTGGCAAAAAATTTGGGTATTTGTTATTTATTTGGGTATATTGAACTATTTAGGTTCCTGATTAATATTTTGCAGATGTGACATACTCTTGTGTAATTGGGTCTTGATCTGTAGGTCATCTGATAATTATTTGTATATTTATCNTTTTGCAGATGTGACATACTCTTGTGTAATTGGGTCTTGATCTGTAGGTCATCTGATAATTATTTGTATATTTATCAGTTGATCTTGTTTTACTATGTAGTATGGTTAATGTAATTGTAATGTGTTTTCAATTGCTGTTAAGTATCTGTCTTCACCTTGCAGTATATTTTCTTTAAGGGATGACGTTATGTTTTTTTTAATTTTATTTTTTTCTTTCCAGTTTCTGCCGGTTAGACTAACATGTTTGCCTTGGGTATCCTCCTGGCTGTTGCCAGTTACGTTTGTGTTTCGTCCGTCACGGTAAATAATTTGGACGCTGGAGTAATTTTTGAAAAAATATGAAGACCTTACGCTTTCTCTGATAATTTATATTCTATTGTGTTGAACTTTGATCTTCGAGAATTGAAAGAAGAATGTGTCGAATTAGACGTTATGTTGAATACAGTTCTTAGTGTGCACAAAAACTTTGAAAAAAANTAATTGTTTGTTTTAGTGAGCTCTACCACCCCTCAATGTTTGTCCCATGATTTTAGAATCATCCTGTATATATATGTATTTGTATATATATATATATATTATATATATATATATATACAGTTGCAATTTTTGTGTTCAATGTCCAGTTAATTTGGCAAAAAATTTGGGTATTTGTTATTTATTTGGGTATATTTAACTATTTAGGCTCCTGATTAATCTTTTGCAGATGTGACATACTCTTGTGTAATTGGGTCTTGATCTGTAGGTCATCTGATAATTATTTGTATATTTATCAGTTGATCTTGTTTTACTATGTAGTATGGTTAATGTAATTGTAATGTGTTTTCAATTGCTGTTAAGTATCTGTCTTCACCTTGCAGTATATTTTCTTTAAGGGATGACGTTATGTTTTTTTTTATTTTCTTTTTTTCTTTCCAGTTTCTGCCGGTTAGACTAACATGTTTGCCTTGGGTATCCTCCTGGCTGTTGCCAGTTACGTTTGTGTTTCGTCCGTCACGGTAAATAATTTGGACGCTGGAGTAATTTTTGAAAAAATATGAAGACCTTACGCTTTCTCTGATAATTTATATTCTATTGTGTTGAACTTTGATCTTCGAGAATTGAAAGAAGAATGTGTCGAATTAGACGTTATGTTGAATACAGTTCTTAGTGTGCACAAAAACTTTGAAAAAAACAACAGTTCATTTGATCAGAATTTCAATTTTGAGCTTTTACAATTGGAGGATAACCTTAGTGACTTGAGGACAGAAGTGCGTCCGCNTTTCGTCCGTCACGGTAAATAATTTGGACGCTGGAGTAATTTTTGAAAAAATATGAAGACCTTACGCTTTCTCTGATAATTTATATTCTATTGTGTTGAACTTTGATCTTCGAGAATTGAAAGAAGAATGTGTCGAATTAGACGTTATGTTGAATACAGTTCTTAGTGTGCACAAAAACTTTGAAAAAAAACAACAGTTCATTTGATCAGAATTTCAATTTTGAGCTTTAAAATTGGAGGATAACCTTAGTGACTTGAGGACAGAAGTGCGTCCGCCTACCTGCCTCCCACCCCAGTCGCGTACTAAAAGGGGAATGTTAGATATTGGAGGCAAGATTCTCAAAACAGTTTTTGGAACACTGGATAACGATGATCTTAATAGCTTAGAAAAGAGACTTAATTTGATTGTGGATAACCAAGACAAAATTTTAGTAATTGTTGCAAACCATATCATTTTGATCAATGATCTTGAAGACCGTATTTTGAATACTACTAAAGAAATCCAGAAATTGGCTACTCACTAGCTAAACAATGTTAACATTTTGTATTCATTGTGGAATTAAACTACTCATGAACTGTGAGATAGGATTGTAATTCTTGGTTTCAGGCTAGACCTTAGTACTATATTGTTGAGGGTGAGTGAAGCTCTATCTAGCGCCATGTTAGAATTGTTCGATTTAAAGCATGCCATCGAGACTAGTGTCCATGGCAAGTTAGTTTTTCTACACTTTTAAATTCTAAGTTTTTCACTGACTGACATTCTGAACCAAATTCAGCATTTGGTAACACCTCATTTGCACATGATTGCCCCAGTCACTTTTGAAAATTTTTTTGCTTACTATGGCTTTAGTACAGTACAGGCAATTATTTTTAATTCTTCACGTAATGCTGTGGTAAATGTTCCTTTGGCAAATTAGGATAGTTTGTAGAGTTATCGTGTTTTTTTCTTTTCCTGTGTTATTTCCCAATATAAACAGATATCTGTTATTCAAAGTTTCCGACCTTCTTATTGTCAGCTTAGACAGAAGACATTTTGCTCCCATTCCAGCTAAATGTTTGTCTCAATGTAAAACTTATGGTATTACTATTTGTCCTTCTCACTGTCCATTTTTTTATGCACATGTTAATGGTTGTGGATTTAATTTATTCTCTGATAAACCTCACCTTGAATTTTGCGGAAAATCCTTTGTATCTCCATAGTTACCCTTCCTTCAAAGAACTCACTCTCGCTCTCTCTGGCTGTTTGTGACAAAAATTTCCCATTGATGTGACATTTTTATGTATAACTACCTTACAGTCACGATCTCCCTTCACATTCTCATTGCCTGGGAGTGATTTTATCAGCAATGCTTCACATTGCGACATTGTCGGGCCATATTTTAAAGATTTTGGCAAAGTCAACTCTGCCATGCATTTTAATCAGTCTTTGACTGTACTACATTTTCCTAAACTTATTTACAATATCACATTCTTGCAACTTCCAACATTACCTCATCTTTCTCCCAATGATTCCCTCATTGAGGAACTTGATTCCTTTATAGCTTCCCAGCCCAATGGCACTAATTTCCTTGATGTTAAGGAACTTCTCCATCCCATCCTTCTCCATCTCCTGAACACATTACTGTTATTTCTATTAGTCTATCTTCAGTTGCGGTGTTGTACAACGCGTTTGGTATCATCTTTTGGTTGAAAACCAAGTTTTGTGCACTTATGCAATCCTCTTCACCCATTCAACCGTCTAGCCAAGTACGTTGTGTTGTAATTCCTTTGCCAGTTGTTTCTAGCGGTACCTCCTCCTTGTAATGTAAGTATGTTGTGTTGTTGTTTTTTTGTGTATTTTTTTTTTTCATTTTGTAGCTTTTGCTCTTGCTACACCTTTGCGGATGTGTGTTCTGGTTTCTATGTNGGGGGGAGTGTGTGCTAGTTGTGTTGGCACTTGTTTCTTGCTATGTAATTTTATTAATTATTTTATTTATTTGGTATCTCGCCAAAAATATTTTTCCCTCTTGGAGCGTGCTTTAGTTATGCTTAATATTTCTGTTTATTCACTTTTAAGTTGTAAAACAAACTTTATCATCTGAAAATTGTGTAATGTTTAAATATTTATGCTTATTTTATGCTTTTGTTTAAAAAATAATTTTTTTTAAGTTTATTATTTATTTACGTAAATAATATTGTGTAAATTCATAGTTTCCAATTATCCAAATGAAAAACGTAATTTGTGAATTCTTATATGTCTTTATGACTTTCGATTTATGTATCGATTAATCGCACGAGACCATGAAGTCCGGAGCATACCTTGGTATATATAGGTTTCCGCTCAGGTTACTTCCTTCTTCTTCGTTTTCTCGCCATACGGCATGTAAGTCAGCTTACATTATTTACTTGTGGAATCTTTCATTATCCTTAAGATGAAATATAGTTTTTATCTGCCGTTTTGGGTAAGATATTTCCTTTGCGATGCGATCGTATTATTTTGTGTTTACAATCCTTTTTTAAGCATTTTTCTGTTTTTTTTTTATGGCAATTCCCGGTTCGCCTGATATAGCTTATCCTTGTGGCCAACCCTTTGCATCCTTCTTGGGATGTGAACCGCACATCAAATCATGGCATGGTCGTTTTGGCAACGAGTCCACTTATTTCGGCCGGCACCGCAGTAAAGTCTGAAATTCAAGTTTTACCAACAAGTAACCTCTAAATTATTTTTGCCTGCTGCATGTGATCGGGAGTGCTCCGAACTTTCAGTCTTCTGGCGCGAAATCCGTTGTGCATCAGACACGACTATGCTCTTCTTCTTTACGTTCGCGGTTGCTCGGCGGATCTCAGCACTGCTCAGAGATCCACATGCTGCTCTGATTCTGTCTTTCATGTCTTCCCTCGCTTTTGGACGCATGCGATAGACGATGTTTTTAATTCTCCCCCACAAAAAGAAGTAATCTGGGGCCCAGTCTGGAAAACGCGGTGGCCAAGCTACAGGACCCATTTGTCCAATCCACTGTCTGGGGAATAACATGTCAGCAACTAGCGGAGCTCTGCGTGAAAAATGAGCTGGACAGGCATCCTTTTGAAGCCACGGTGTTAATCTCAGAGCGAGAGGGACATCATCGATCAGCTGATGCAAAATATTAGCTTGGAAGTCTGCATAAGCTGTACCATCCAATGTCCCTTCAAAAAATTATGGTCCTATGACACGATGTCGGAGAAGGCTACACCAAGTATCAAGGCTCCACGTTTGCTGGTTATCCACTTTAAGTAGCCAATGTGGGTTGCCTGCAGACTAGTAAAGGGCATTATGTATGTTAACGTCACCATTACTCTTGAATGTTGGCTCATCGGTCCACAAATTGCTGCGATGGAAAGCATGGTCCTTGCTCAGGTTCTAGTTGCAGAAATCAATGCGCTTAAGAAAGTCGTTTTCCCCAAGTTCTTGGTACAGCTGTGCACCATACGGATGTAAACAATTATCAGCTAGGATTCTCGAAATAGTACTATGGGTCAATCCTGAGTCGCGGATAATCCTCCATGTAGAATCATGAGGATTAACTACCGTGGCAGCAAGTACATCAACAGTTCTCTCGCCTCTCACAGGCCGTCTGATGCGAAGACCTTTCTTGTGTGTCGGTTGCACTAGCCCGGTTGTGCGCACGCGACATGCAAGACGCTGGAAGACATTGTACAAGCGATGGACGCGCTGTAGGTATCTATCTGCGTACAAACGGGCAGTTGCTCTGCAGTTCCGACGACATTCTCCTAGTATCATCAGCACGCCAAATGCGTCTTCGTTTGTAAACGGCATTCCATTCAGACAGCAACGCCACAGACAGACGATTTCTGATACTGAAACAACGCACACAAGTATTGGGTTGCAATGTCCAACGAATGACTGTCTGAATGAACGAACTTTAGATTATCAATTAACTTGCATGCAAAACCTCCAGTGCCTGTAAGTGGTAGATGGCTTATCTACTTGCTGCGTCTGCAGCCTTATTCGCCGCTTTTGCTTGGAAACAGTCCACTAAAGCCTACTGAACAGGTCCGTGCATTACGGCGCACAGGTCACTGATAGTATCAAAGCGAGTCTCACACTCCAACCGGAAATACCGTAATGGCGCACGTTTAGTTTGTTCAATTTGCATTGGTTGTGCGTAAACTATTCACGTCAGGAAAAATATCTTCTAGTAAAATTAATGTTGTTTCTTTTAGACGATCTATACAACGATACCTTATACGACCCCTGTTCCCATTTAAAATTTCAGTGCTCAAACCCTCGGACCCCTACTTCCGGTGTGTTATGGTAAACGGAATTATTACCAATCTGTGCTTCATATAGGGTATATAAATTAAAGGTTTTTCGCGAACCCCCGGTGTCGTGTTGTTTCCGAGAAAACGGGCGATACGGGTAGTGTGAATTACGACGTATATTTCCTATGAATTAATCCATTTAAAGACAACCATTTGCTTGATATTCATTACAATTAATGGATACAAATATTTTGGTCACAGTTAAATGTAAACCCATCTTGTCAGTGTAACTAGATCGACATAGAATTTTATTTACACATATAATTTAGTTTAACTATGTTATCTGCTAGGCAGTTGTGCGTCATAAGCGCAGTTTCGCAACGCGACCATCATCGCGGTAGGCGTGTGATGGGAGTTGTCCCGGTGTTTTGATGGCTTCAGGCTGGCTGCCCTGCGGACGTAAATAAAACCGCGTGTTTGTCCCGCACACGTGCGACATGTGGTAAGGATCCCCCCTCATCAACGACGTAAGTACCACGTAACATCTAACGACTTGACGTCCGGAAGTTTCATTCATGGGGAAAGACACACTTAAGGGGAACGTTCCTTCAACATATTGAATTATTGGTTTTTATAGCTTGTGTAAATTAAAAAAAAAAATCCGAAAGTATTTCTACACCTAACTGGCAATTGGCCTTACACAGCAGTACACACATAATGACTGAACTACGAACTCTTATTTATGCCACAATATTAATTTTGTCAAACTTTTGCAGAATTAAAATTGTGACGTAATTATGAGTTCGTAATGGCTGATCACGATAAAGTGAGCACTATTAAAATTAACCTTATAAGAAGGCACTGCTCCTACCTACATATATTTTAACAGGGTCATTTAGTAACATGGGCCCAGTAAGTTGGTAACGTTGGAGGGAAAGTAGTTCCATGTCTTAAAGACGAATTAAAAGTGTTGGTAAGTATTTGTGATGACTTAAATTATTTCTTTCGCTGGCTGTTTTTTTAATGCATCTAAGTGCAAAAATTAGCAGGAATGTAAAGTATTTACTTTTCTAATTATTTCACAGTTTTACTTGACAATGATGAAACACATGGCAGTGTTAATTTTACATAAGGCGAAGAAATACACAACGTGTATGCAAGTAAATCTTAAGCAGGGCTTTCAAAATTGCTCAGTTCCCTTGTATTGTCTGTNAACATGGGCCCAGTAAGTTGGTAACGTTGGAGGGAAAGTAGTTCCATGTCTTAAAGACGAATTAAAAGTGTTGGTAACTATTTGTGATGACTTAAATTATTTCTTTCGCTTGCTGTTTTTTTAATGCATCTAAGTGCAAAAATTAGCAGGAATGTAACGTATTTACTTTTCTAATTATTTCACAGTTTTACTTGACAATGATGAAACACATGGCAGTGTTAATTTTACATAAGGCGAAGAAATACACAACGTGTATACAAGCAAATCTTAAGCAGGGCTTTCAAAATTGCTCAGTTCCCTTGTATTGTCTGCACTGCAGTGCAAGATCAATAGCTAGTTGGGTATAAAGGTATTTTAGAAATTTCCTTTTCAAAAAACACAATTAAGCTAGAAGAGCCAACAATTCAATATGGCGGGGAAGGCTTCCCTTAAGACAGCGGTATTGGAAGCTGGATGTTTTTAGATAGTAAGAAAATCTCCGCGAACAAAAGGAGTGCACCCTTCAGCGTTTATTGGATACGGATACCTTCCAGGGGCCGCGTTGGCTGAGCGGTTAGCTGCTCGCCTCCCACCAAGGCGGGTTCAATCTCCGGCCGGGTCACTCCCGGATTCTCGCTAGTGGGAATCGTAACGGACGATGCCGCTGGTCGACGGGTCATCTCGGGGATCTTCCGTTTCCCCCGCCCTTGCATTCCGGCGCTGCTCTCAAGACCTCGTTGTTAAGAGCCGTCCAAATATCTCAACTCAATACCTTCCAAATAAAAGGATTTTTCGAAATTTCAGACTCAACGTGGTGAGACTATGAGTGGGACAACGAAGTTAAACCAAGTCTCAGTATTCGGCTTTAAAAAAAAAACCTTTTATTGATGTTATGTTATTTTTTCATATCTTTAGTTTCAGACACTGCGCGTAATCTAAGAATGTTTACATTTCGTTTACTGAATAAATGTCACAAAACTCAAGTTTTTCCTATGCCCTTAAAATAATAAGAATGGAATGGAATGTTAAATGCTCCGGGGGTTGCGCAGATTAGCCATAATCGTACAACTTTGCAGCATCTTCTATAGTTGGAGGTGGTCGTTTCGAAGCGTGTTGTATTCTTTTTTTGAGAAGCAAAATATTATTATACGCCTTTAAGATTATGTGAAAAACTGTATTTTTCTCTTCGCAAAAGTTCGCAGGCTGGGAGAATAGCTTGAGCTAGGGGTTTTAAGAAATTGTTTATAAGATTCGTGAAGTTCATAAGAGTCAAGTTGATAAAGGGCGTGACGTGTAAGAAAGCTGTTCCTCTCACAGCCCCACCCGATACATACTGTGTTTCCGAACTTTTCTGCCAAATGCGTTAAGAAAGTGAATAGATAAACATGTACTTAATTACATAAACGATGTCGCGACAAAAATCGAGATAGGTGAAAATGAAAAGGATGTGTAACGGAACGCCAGAGTAGTTTGTAGTGTTTTCAGAAGTTTCTCTTTTTGATTTATGTATGTTGAGTTTCTCGCCTTGCAGCATTAAGATCGTCAGACAGTTTAAACAACTTCACCCCATCTCATAAACACCATTGTTGTTTATCTCGTGCTATTAGCTCAAACTTACGCCATAGCTTCCGTGAAATGCGAGCTCTCAAACTACACCGACGTTTACAACCGAAATGGTGGAAACACCCGAAACTTTTCCAACCAGCAGCAAGAAAGTTACGATACCAATTAGGAAGGAAGGGAAGGTGACCAGTAATGGGGCTTGCTTCCTTCGTGGCATGGTCACGAACGAAGGAGCAGATTTTTTTTTTCAAGACCAAGTTTGGCGAGGGCGTTCACCCACCGTCGTAATTGGGCGTGCCCTCAATTTTGTAACAGCAATTTTCTTCCCGACTCGCATCCATTGCTTTGAAGAGAGTGTCTTCCTTTTACTTAGCGGAACGTTGGGAATTATTTATGTATTATCAGTTTCAAAGATTAACTCATTCGTGACTTTATTAGGCTGTTCATAAAACTGCGTGGATATTTCGTAACTCTGTTTCCTCTTTCTAATTTTGTGTCGTGTAACGTTCGTTATTCGAAGAGAAAATATGTTTAAAAACTGCCACCTTTTTGATTAAAAGAGCATGGTATTACACAAGCAAACGCAATCGTGCCTGGAACTTTCGTTAAGAAGGCAGAGCCTGAGTTTTAGTACAATCCATTTACGGTTACTTCAAACATTTCTGAAGCCCTGCTGAAGTTCTACTTCCTGGATATTCCGCCGCCTCATATAAAGAAAACTTAATCTAGTCTAGAAAATTACATCAAAGAGGCAACGCACCGCATTTGTGCGCACTCACTTTAATATCATCTTGTATAAGGACTACATGTTTCTTACCAACAGACCTATTTTTTCACTGCTTTTATTTATATTAATTTCACATGAAATTATATAATTGATATCTAAAAGAGAAGTAGAAGTTCAATGTAACCAAAAGTGAGGTACATATTTGTATGTTAATACAAAAACAAAACGTTTGTGATGCATGATACATTAAGGAAACAGCCAAAAATGACACACATGGAGTGATTTTTCAAATTTTTTATTCAAAAAGAGTGAATAAACCACGAATAGACTGTAATGTTAAAAATTTGTTAATAGGACCTATTAAAATTTTTACGAGTAGATTTTCTCGCATTTCACAAATACTACGTCTCGTAACGACAATCTCTCCAGTTCTCATGGCCGCCAATCCCGTCAAGACAGGCTAAGAAAGCTGGCAGCAGATGGCAATTGTGCGATCATGCTTCATACATGTTCAAGTTTCTGTAACGGTCACGCTAGCCGCGAGCTTCGTAAAAAAAATATATATGTTCAAAAAATAAACAATTGGTTCGGTGCTTTTAAGGGGAAATTTCTCTCGCCGTGTTGGATTGTTAAATTTTCTAGCTTGTTTAAATTTTTAAAAACTAACAATCGAAATACTCTTGTGCCCAACTAGCTACTAACCTTACACTGTAGAAGACACGTCACAACTGAACTACAAACTCGTTTTTACGTCACAATATTGATTTTGCTCAATTTTGGCAGAATTAATATTGTGACGTAATTAAAAGATTGTAGTCCAGTCGTTATGTCTGTACTGCCGTGTAAAGTCGATAGGGTATAGGGGTTCTTTCAAAATTTTCTTTGTGAAAATGTAGGTAAACAAGTTAGAAAAACGAAGAATTCAATATGGCGGGGAGAGGTTTCCCTTTAAGAGTACATGGCCCCGAGTTTTTTACATTTTTTTTAAATAATTTTTTTTTTTTTGTTTTCTAGGAACATCGATATGGGCGACAATACTGGTCGCTCCTACGTGCAAGGCGTTGAACCTACGTGCAGTACGCTGTTATACTTTCCTGTACAAATGAGATCTGTAACAGCGGGGGTTTGTTACACGGATGAAAGCCGATAGAATAATCTACGATTGTACGGTTTTATATTTATCCTACCTGTTAAGGGAACTGCGCAGGATAGCTCTAGAAATCAGATTTTTGACCGTTTCCACGATTTTTTTCTTATAGAATAAACTATGTAGACAAAACGGTAGTGTCTTAGATAATTGTTCTTCTTTCAACCTTTTCTATCGAAAACTCGTATTTCCAGGGCATTTATTTGCTGAGATACGCGCGCACGCGCAAACAACGGATGTACCGAACATATGTCCGGACTACTGCTATTTTAGCGTCTCCCAGTCACTGAGTATTAAAGTTTACTGAAGTGAAACAGCCCTTTATTCAGTGAATTCCAGCCGCACAAGCCAGAAAATGGCCAGAAGGCCGTTTGCCAATCAGCGCCATGGTAACTTACTTTCCAGTCGGGAGCCAGCCAGTAGAGAATCTTCTGCAGACCACAGTAGCCAGTCAGATTCAATGCCCGTTCCTAGAGCCTCGCGCATAGCCAATCAAAAGAATGGGTGCCGCGCGCATCAAAGAAGCCGCCACGCTATTCCGCCCTTGTGTACTTTAAATATTCTGTGTTCCGCCCATCTATGCTGCCCAGGTGGTTCAGCTACTTACCACTGCGTTGCTGCTATTGATTTCCCATCGCCCATTTTCCAGGTTCGTAACATGCATAGTGCACTCTAAAATCGGATCAGCGGAAAACTGCTGATTCGGAATCAAATTCAAATACTCGAGTGGAGAGGTGAGATTTGGGCGGCTCTTAACATCGGGGTCTTAAGAGCCGATGAGGGTGAAGTGAGGTGAGTATGGAGTGGCGCCGGAATGAAATATTGGGGGAAACGGGAGATCCCCGAGAAAACCCTTCGACCAGCGGTATCGTCCGGTACGAATACCACATGCGAAAATCCGGGAGAAACCCCGCCGGGAATCGAACCCGGTTCGCCTAGGTGGGAGACGAGCAGTATAACCAATGCACTACTGCGGCCCCAACATTATGTTCAAGAAATTGTCAAATGCGCAGTGATGTTTTAAACGGTGTCTTGTAGAATTTCTACATTTGCAGCGCGATTTATGGTTAATTATCCGTATTGTGTTGTAAATGTTAAAAATGTCCATTACAGTTTAGGAAATTTACTGAAAAATATTTCCACTGGCATAGTTGTCCATCGTCCATACAACGTGTCAGGAAATCAGTTTACATGGTAAGCCGTATATTTGCTTTCAAAGCCTGCAGCCGTTGCGTTGTTTGCCGCTAGAATTCATATTCATCCGGAATTCATCACCCTTAACGAGGATTAACGTCGTACGTTATCTTAGTTTATTTATAAGTTGTAGCTTGTATTTTCTCCGCCATACAGATTATCTTACATGCCGAGACAGGTAGGTTTCACCTGCTACAACCATTCTTCTGTGCTTCTAATATTCGTTATTTAAATCCGAATTATTATACTTGAGTTAGTAACAAGTATTCTAAGAACTTTTGTTTAGGAATGTAATTATTAAAGTCTTTAAAGAATATGCGAATTATGTTTACGACTTACGGTAATGTTCATAAAATTGAATACTCGTATATTTAAGACTCAGCACCCGCTTCCCACATAAAGGCGTTATTCAAATATTTAGCTGTTTCCTTAAAAAAAATATATGCTCAGAAAGAATAAACATTCCAAGCTACAGCTATATATTTTCCAACAGTTTATCTTCTTTAATTAAATAAAATTTTGAACCAGATTAAAAGTATTTCAATATATTCTTGCCTTTATAATTAAAATCTTCGAGCATTTATTGGCGGTAAAATCAAATTAAGTGATTTATTTCAGATTGAATAAAGGTAAACATAGTAAACGTAAACATTTTATATATTATCTTTACGTGTTTAATTTTACTCTGCACTTCTACAAGCAGTTCGCCACGTCCTTAGTAATATATAACTTTCTAAATCAATCTATNGACTTCTTTAGCCACATATCTTAATGTTACTAAAGGTTATCTATGTTATTAATTTTTTTCAAATACATTTCTTTGTAACTTGTAGTACGAGTTTACTTCATTCCGTAGGTACGTAGGTAGGTATGTAGGGCTTAACGTCTCGTCTACAGCGAGGTCATTAGAGACGGAGTAAGATGCTCAGACAAGCAGTTTTTTAGTAATGAACCACGCCAGCATTCGCCTGGAGTAATTTCGGGAAACCACATGGAAAACAGAAATCAGGATGATGGCCGGACACGGATTCGAACCTAGGTTCTACCGAATGCGAGTTCAAAGTTTAACCACTGCGCCACCTTGTTCGGTCATTGCTTAGGTAATTGCATTATTTGAACTGTACTGTGTCATAATCATTGAACAGAAATATCTATGCAGAATTTTGGCGGAACTTTGGTGGGGCAGTTCGGGATCTTAATCTTTCTTTATGCCTGGAAAATATTACTTAATTTGGTGGACACTGAAACAGGTCTATGCCTATTTTACGCGCATTTATGTAAGAACTTCCGCCAGAGCAAAAAATATATATTCTTTAGAATTCCACCACGGTCGAATGCTAAACAGATCACAGCTAGACTCCAAGTATGTTTTTAAATTACTTGTGGCTGAAGCAAGTATAATCTATAAAACCAGTAACTCGAAAGCATTTTAAGTTATATGTCCATAGTTGCGTGTTATTTTTCAGCCACTACAGTTTTTAAATGGACGGGCGCCGCTCAGCGTGTCTTGCATTATAACAGTTCCGTGTAAATAATTGATGAATTTAAATTTGTTATCCTTGTATTAGAGACATCATGAGCAATGCCAGACAAGCTCAATACTTACTTAACGTAAAACGAGTGACATTTGGATGGTACCCAGTTTGTGGTGTCTATAAACCACGTCCATTAGTCAGTGTAAACTAACGAGAGAACAAACTCAGGTTTCAGTCAAAGGTCTCTAGTCTGCAGCAATCAAATTTAAATTACAGAGCCAAACGATTTCAAAAATAACTGGACGTAGGACGAAATATTTGTATAGTACCCAGCACGTGGTCTGCAGGATACAAAATATCGATAGGTTTAAATAAATGCCTACACACACACCATATTTTTTTTTCAGTGCAAGAAAGGTCCAAAATTAAATGCTGCTGAAGTACTACAATTCATTCTGAATGACTGTCCAGTTTTGGGGCGGCGTTTAAATTGAAACGCCAACTCAAGAATAAAAATAGGCATGCCATAAACCACGCCTACTACCAGACTGGTCACTCGACCACGTCCCGCCAGGGAATGTATCGCAGAATGACTTAGAAAAAATAATAAACGGCTGCGTGAAGTTTCGTTTTAGATTCAGTTCAACCCGAGTGCTATATCCACTGCCAAAACAAGTATGCGACTCCTATACTCCATTCCCGGTTACTTCCAATTTTTCTGAAGCCCTGCTAAAAGATGTACTTCCAGGATATTCCTCCGCCCTATGCAGTCAAAGCCTAACCAAGTCTATAGAAAATTACACCAGACGGGCAACGCACCTCATTCGTGCGCACTCAAGTGTAATGACATTTTGTATATAAGGACTATTTATTACCAGGCATTACCAACACACCTATTTCCTTACTATTTTTATTCATATTAATTTTAAGTGAAATATTATAATTAATAAATAAAATATAAATAAAAGTTCAATTTAACCAAAAAGGTGCTATTATATTAACACAACCATTAAACGCTTGTGATACATGGCACATTTAGGAAACAACCAAACACTTAATAAATGGGGCGATTTTTCAAAGGTTTGATTAAACAAAATATGAAGAAACCGGTAATAGACTATACTGTAAAATGCACTGAAATATACAGCCAATGACGGCTCTATAGGCAATTGTTTAGTCATGCGGCACACAGTCTTGTTCGTATTCATAAAGTTGTGGGTTCCAATCCAGTCGTCTTCTCTGGGATTGTTTTCTCCCAGGTGTTATTCTACGTTCCAGTATTCTACGAAACTATTATGTGTAACATAAGAAAAGGTGCAAATATGTGTCATTTTTGTGTGCCTAAATTGCAACACGTCGGCGCCAAATGGTGTAACGACAAAGTAAGAAGAGACGTCCACAGGGTTAGTGTGCGTTAAAAAATATTATAACTGCTACTTTTAAATTTCCAAAAGAATTCTGTTTTGTATTTAGTAAAATTACTGAATTTAGTATGACACTGCTTAGTGTCTAAGGAGTTTGCATGCTCGGCTCATCCAAACCGTGTGGGAAAAGACAGATACTTTTTGCACACTGCTATTAGCATATTATTTGCAGGCTGCATTCACTAGAACACTGGATCTTATGCAGTTAAAAATACAAAATATGCACAAACACACACAGGTGAAAGAACAGGAAATACTACACACTATAGGCTGCTCACGGTAAAGTGAGCACTTTTGAGGGTGTAGTTACTTTTTCCTTTCAGTCATTTTTTATTCTTTAACCACCTTTTAGTAAAATATGTCCACGTAAGCTTTAAACACTGTGTGTATATTCCTCTGCACTCGGAAATTAATGTCTAATGCTATAACAAAATATATATACTGACTGCTGTTCCAAATGAGAGGGCTTTCAAAAGTGCTCACTTTACCCTGAATAGCCTATACTTAGATACCTGAAGAATTAGCGGATTTATTTGAGGATAAGATAGAATTCAAACACTTGTACGTTGGTGTTACATCTGCGATTGGCCTGGGATAAATCTGAGAGCTCGTAGAGGACAGTGAGCCAATAAAGAGGACGCAATAAAATACAGGCCTAATGGGAGTCTATCCTTGAGGAAGCACAGAGCCAATGAACAGTTGATGTTCGCCGAAGTTTCCAAACGAATGTGAAGTCTACGTTACAGGTCATTCAGTAGAAATTTGCAAATAAAAATTGAAAATAGTGTTTAAAATAGTAATTATTATATATTCTGAAATATTGTGACTAAAAATTATAATCAAAATTCCCTAAAAAAAAATTTTCTTGAGTTAGTGGCCTTCGAAACACTAGATTCCCTCGTAACTTATAACTGATAAAAAGAATAATTTAAAACTTGAAAATAAAAATAAAATGTTTCCTTAACCAAACTAGCTTGCGGTATTTCATGATCGTCCATCCAGGTTTAATGTGGAGTTAAGTTGGAATTACTTTCGTTAATAAAATATACTGAGCTAGCATACTTATATAACCGTCATTTTGAAAATAAGTGTCTGACCTACATAACCATACCAGTGTACACCACCTGCTGCAGTACTATTTGTTTGCCAAATTTGGAAGGAATCTGTCAATTGTTTCCCGAGATATGACAAAAAAATATTTATTTATTCGCATGGCGATGTCTTACAAAATGGTGGACAAAATATGCCTATGTATATACAGTTGATAATTGTAATATCTAATGCCATCATACAAAGTTAAGTTGGAATTGATTACATATTTTCGACGAAATATTATTCTAAACTTAAAATGGTTATATTGCCGCCATTTTGAAAATAAGTGTCTGAAATGCTTAAACGTATCACTTAACATCATCTGTATCAGTACTACTTGTTTACTCAATTTGGTAGGAATCGGGTAATTGGTTACAAAGTTATGACATAATAACTTTATTTATTCATATGGTGCTATCCTCAAAAATGGCTGACAAAAGTGGTTATTTGTTGTTGTTCCAAATGCTTGATATATATACTTTCAGTATACAAAATTTGGTCGAAATCGGTTAAATGGTATGGCAGATATACCAAACAAATTTTAAACATTTAAGTTAAATTACTTAAGTTTACATGGCATGCCATAGTATTACTTACATTCCAAAACGGATGAGAATGGGTTAAATAATTTTCGAGATATAATGTAACATTTCAATTTTTTCAATTGGTGCTATCTTACGAAATGGCAGACCAACAGCAATATCCGTCTCAAAATTTAATGCTTACGCAATGCTCTGCCAGCATACAAAATTTGATTTAAATCGGTTGAATGGTTCCCGAGATATGACCTATCACCCAGAATTTTAAAAGGGTCGCCATTTTGAAAGTAAGTGTCCGGCGTTGTTGAAAATAAAAACATCAGGTGTCCTTACTAAGTATTATATGTGTACAAGTTCAATTACATTCGATTGAAGTGTTCAAAAATTGAAAGGGGTGACAGACACGCACAGCATACACACAATAAACACTTACAAACACACACAGAGACACACAGACAGGAAAATTATCTCGTAAGCCTTTCTTTCCTTCGGAAAATAGGCTAAACATGGACCTTTGAGCATAACACAAAACCTATTTTATGAAATTAGAAAAAACAACACACATTTATGGAACTGTTTCATCTGTCTCCGTTCAAGTGCCAAGACTTGTAACTCTTTAACAAATGCGTCTCATAATGAAACAATGAAGACAATATCGTTTAAAGATTTATTGTGAACTCTTTGACGTCGTTCATATATTTTAGGGAACCTAATAATTTTATTTTTCAAATTAAAAAATAATAAAATTTACGAATTAAGTGACACTTTTTTAATGCAGTTTTATTGGTACGTGATTAAAGGTATCTCATTGTTACCTGAAATTAGATTTCAAGAACGACTTGTTCAGGTTATCACTATTTTATTTTCTGTTTCCTTTATAAATTTTTTTCATGTCATCTTTTTTTTTTTTGTATGCACGCCTATTTTTAAATTGTTTACGATTCTGTATTAGTAGCAGTGTTATAATCCATTCACGGTATCTTCGATACTTTTGAAAAGAACCTTTGAAAAATCACCCTAGGAGTTACATGTTCAATTGGTTATAAAAAAATGGTATATGGAAAAAGGTTTTGTCTTGATTTTAGCACCGAAGCACTATATAAATTGGTTGTTTTAAGTTTTAAGTATATTTTTTCAATAAATTTTAATAATTTGTTAAAAGTCCGTAAGAATTAACAACGGATTTTGAAGGGACATGTTGGTTATAGCTGAAAAGAAATAGTTCTTAGGTTAAATATTAACATGTATAAATTTAATGCCGTAATTGCAAAGTTAATATTGCTAAACTATATATTTACATTTTTACGTAGCACTCATGG
>NQII01003820.1:142008-153032 GCA_002778355.1 Clitarchus hookeri | reverse complement strand
AAAATATTTGACAGTTCCCACATGGCACTGTTTACAAAACGTTTGACAGGTGTCACATGGCAATGTTTTGTTTACATACTGCGGAAGGATACATAATCGGCTCCCTGAAAGTAGATATTTAGCAGGGTTTCAGAAAATCTTGAAGTTACCGTGAATACATTATACGTGTCATTCTATAATTGACGCACAGGAAGTTGGCTAACATATGAAATCCACAAATAAAGTATTATAATCGCACCTCTGTTTTAGCGCCCTGTTATTTTATACTGCTTGTAATAGTACATGTGGGCCATCGAATAATGTAGAGAGCAACGTTCAAAAACAGTTACTTTAAAAATAAACTGCGACTGTTTGCTTTAAACCAATGTAATAGGTCATTTTTAAATTGATATAATTATATGTCACGATGATTGACCAAGGAAATGTGTCCAGGAACATCGAGTGACTAAGTTTTCCGAGTATAATATTTTGTTTAACGCGTTAATGTCCAACATTTGTAGTGGTAGAATCAAGCACTTCGTAGTACGTTACTTTGATTGAATTTGCTTTATATTGGGTCACCTTACCTTAAAGTATCCTTTGAGAGACTTGCTAGGGAATAAACTTGGCAATATTCTTCTTACAAAGTATATGGAAACGACATAAATAAGATACACGAACACAATGCCATTGCATCTGTTATAACCGGCAAATATAGATAAGGTGGCCAGATTTTCATTTCTTATTCACGTATTCACGTAGGTAAGGCTTCGTAAAAGGAGGGGTTTAAACCCAGATCACAAAAAAATTATGTGTGTATCTTGTAGAGACTACGGCATGTTAAAATGTTAAAGAGATAATTTCAGTAATTTACCATGTTTGACATAGAGTGTCTGTAATTGAAGACCGTTTTTAATATGCCATAAATGTACATTTTCAAATCAATTAACTCTCAATAAAACTTTTGATTTAACTTTTAATATATATAATTAAATTTTGAAATGTTACCCTTTACTGAATAATCTCAGAGACTCACAAAATGATAAAATTTGAGATGGAATTTAATAAATAATCATGACCGATCGCGTAAAAATTTTCCTTGTGTCAGGTATTTCTACTGTTTATTCGTTCGAAATGTATTTAGGGTGGACGGAGTGAAAAGTGCATTGATTCTCTACTACCAAAGTTAAAAATAGTACTTAGAACAAACACTTCTCTTTCTTTCCATGCACTACTGGACTTTCATGATTAAATCACGAACACGAAATACGTTCCTGAGTAGCTAAGGGAAGGGTTTGAATCCCCAAAACCCCTTCCTTACTTATGGCCCTGACAACAAGCATTTATTTTCAGTTGTGCAAACCAAGAGTTAAAGCCGTATAGTTCTGGCACGTCTATTGGTAAAAAAAGGAAATACAAGCATAGTTGGTACCTGGAAATGTGTTACTGCGCATCCGGGATCTGCACTTTACCTTATATTACCTTTAACACGGAATATAGAGTTGAAACAACAGCTTATATTGCGAACTCCAGCCGCACGCACAAGCAAAATGGCGTCTCTGGTCAGCGAAATGTTGGTAGGCCATTCACCAATCAGCACTTGGTAACATATTCGCCAGCCGACAGCCCAGCCAATAAGGAACCTTTCGCAGCAGGCAGCAGTAGCCAATCAGACACGAGACCCATTCCCAGAGCCTTGCGTAGCCAATCATAAAATGGGGACGCACACGTCAACACGTCAAAAGAACCGCAACGCCGTTTTGTCTTTGTATACTTATCTAATCTGTGCATCTGCGGTTCTTACCGGGGCCTACGAACTGAGACCGTAAACGAGCCAAGCAAATAAGCTATAGTGTATTCACGGTTCCTTCATTCACACTTTTTGAATCAGACCTTTGAAACATCAACCCTCCNGGTTGTTTCCTAAATATGTCACGTATCACGAGCGTTTTATACTTGTCAACATAAAAGTTCCTCATTTTTAGTGAAAATGTTCTTTTACTTATATTCTGTTTATAAATTTTAATATTTCACTTATAATTAATATGGATAGAAACAGAGAAAAAAGAGGTGTGTTGGTAATGCCTAGTAATAAGTTCTTATGCATAATATTAAACTAAGTGCACACAAATGCGGTGCGTTGTCCCTTTGGTGTAATTTTTTATACTTGGTTAAGCTTTGTTTACACGAGGCGGAGTAATATACTGGAAGTAGATCTTAAGTAGGGCTTCAGAAAAGTTGCAAGTAAGAGTGAATGGACTATAATTTCTGACCATTCTTGCAGGGTGGTTTGTGGGCACCCGTGTTATAATTCTCCACGCAAGCGCATTGTAATCGAGCTCTTCTCTCCCGCCTTTCCCCGTGACCTGAGCCGTGCTGCAGAGTGGGCATACCGCGAATGCGAGAACTAATTACAGCGTTCTAGGGATTAACAAATTACACCCCGGCGCGCGAACCCGCCCCGCGCATTTCTCAGACGCAAATTGAAAGCGCTGGACCACCTCTGCCAAATACTCTCGAACTGGCAACAGGAAGACAGTTGCCCCGAATAATGGTTGAAGAGAAGAGGCTTTTCTTTGGATACTTTTTTTTTTTAGCCCAATTAAAAGTTTGACTTAATTGCGAGTCACCCTGATTTTATTTATAGTGTATACAATCTCTGTCGTCTAAGTTAGTCTACATTTGAGCTATTTATTTTCAATAATGCGGTAAACAACATGTCCTCCCGATTACATCGGTTCACGGCCCTGCCTACCAAGCCGGCAGCTGCGAACTTCAAACGGAGAATCAAGGTTTTACGAAATATTCCTTCCCATTGCGTCAATTTTAAAGATAACTATTTCAAAGGAAAAAAACATTTTGACGCGACTTACTCAAAGTATTGCTATATAAAATAATAATAAAAATAAATATTTCATGTTTTTTTGTTACATGTAAATATCAATATTATATTTTAGAAAAAACATGTATGTTAAACTAAACAATCGGCAAGATTTATTAATGTCGCAACATTCCTAAAAAAATATCACGTAGAATACTTTTTGTTTGAAATAATTATCCGTGAGCAACCTATTAACTAGAAAATCCGGGTGGTACAAATTTTTTTTTTTAGGTGTGTATAATATTGTTGCTTGGTAGTGACGCCATTTTGTTGGCGAGTGCGACTGGAGTTTCTGGTATAAGTGGCTGTTTAATATCAGTTGTAGGTATTCTTACGTACTCTGTGTCTTAGAACTCACGGCGAATAAAGACCCTCTGAATTTAAAAGGCATGCCACCGCACATACCGTTGCGTGCCGCCGCGATAAGCCTATCGCAACTCGCGCGCTCCTGACCTTCAGCGGATTGAATTTCTGCGGTTATCTGAAATAATGCTCTTGTTCACATCCCTTTCCTTTCTGAGCGTGACTCGGGGTGCGGGGAACCTTCTAGATACGGCGACCGAGGCTATTCAAGCTTCGACGTGCCACCGTGCCGATAGTTTCTAGAGTTTTTGATAGTTTGGAATATTTCGCGACATTAAGCGACAGGTGTGCAAAGACAACGCAGCGACGAGCCAGCAGAGCGACTAGTGGCGGCGAGAGTGATGAGCGGGAGTGAAGTCTGCGGACTGCGAACATCGCTACAGTGGAGAGTGAGACTGACGGGCGGGACTACTGAACTCGATGCGTGAGTGACAGACATTTGAAATCATGGCAGTATACAAACTGAATATGTTTAAAAAGCGAATGAGGATTAAGTGAGTACAACCAATATAGCGACATTGACAAGGACTTTAATCAGAATTGAGATAGACGTTAAATATTGCGCTTACTGTTATTAACAAGAGGGATAGTGAAGATAGAGAGTTTAATGTTGTAAATAATAGCTGTGTGAATAAATTAGAAATGTAATTTAGCTCTATAATTTATAATAAGACCTCCATCCTTCACGAACTCGAATACAACCCTCTGACGATTTGTGACAATACTATAGGAAACAGCAACCATAAAATAAATTTTTAACGACTATTTTCTTCGAACTTGTGTGAAACAACGTCACGAAGTATAACCAGATTTACTGCAATGTCACGTTAACTTAGAAGTCCTTTTAGTATTTAGTATTACACTGGAGAGCCAGAAAAACTGGTATAGGCGTGCGAATGCAAATAACAGATGTATGGAACCATACAGGGTAACGCGATGCGGTATGCAGAGCCTATATAAGACAACAAGCGTCTGGCAAAGTTGCTAGATCGGTTACTGCTGCTACAATGGCAAGTTATCAAGATTTAAGTGAGTTTGAACTTGATGTTATAGTCGGCACACGAGAGATGGGACATAGCACCTCCGAGGTAGCCATAAAATTTGGATTTTCGCATACGACCATTTCACGGGTGTACCGTGAATGTGGGGAATCCGGTAAAACATCAAATCTTCGACATCGCTGTGGCCGGAAAAATATCGTGAACGAACGCAACGGGACAAACGACGATTGACGAGAATCATTAAACGTGAGAGATGTGCAACACTTTCTCAAATTGGCGCAGATTTCAATGCTGGGGCATCAACAAGTGCCAGCGTGCGAACTATTCAATGGACTATCATTGATATGGGCTTTCGGAGCCGAAAGGCCACTCGTGTACCGTTATTGACTGCTCGACACAAAGTTTTACGCCTCACCTGGACCCGCAAACACCGCCATTGGACTGTTGATGACTGGAAACACGTTACCTGATCTGATGAATCTCATTTGCAATTGTATCGGGTGGATGGACGTGTACGGGTATGGAGACATCCTCATGAATCCATGGACCCTACATGTCAACAGAGGACTATTCAAGCTGGCGGAGGCTCTGTCATGGTATGGGGCGTGTGCAGTTGGCGTGTAATGGGACCCCTGATACGTCTAGATACGACTCTGACAGGTGACAGATACGTAAGCATCCTGTCCGATCACCTTCACCCATACATGTCCACTGTGCATTCCGACGGACGTGGTGAATTCCAGCAGGACAAAACGACACCCCACACGTCGAGAGTTGCTACCGAGTGGCTCCAGGAACACTCTTCTGACTTTAGACACTTCCACTGACCACCTGAATCACCAGACATGAACATTATTGAGCATATCTGAGATGCCTTGCAACGTGTTGTTCAGAAGAGATCTCCACCGCCTCGCACTGCTATGGATTTGTGGACTGCCCTGCAGGATTCATGGTGTGAATTGCGTCCTGCATACCCGTCAGACATTAGTCGAGTTCATGCCACGACGTCTTACAGCAATTATGCGTGCTCGCGGGGATCGTAAATTATATTAGGAAGGTGTAATTTTTTTTTGCTCTTCAGTGTATTTCCATGAAAGGAAAAGTGTTAATGTTTTCGAATTTAAAACAAACATGAAGATATTACTTGCCGTATTAAACATTATTTCCTATATCATCCTATTATTTTACTATATTCTGAGTTAACTCTGGTGTACTCCACTACGGTACACGGCATCTATTGCTGTCTACCAGAAGAGAACTTTTGTGGAAAAAATTTACTGGCAGTATCTAATGAAACAACAGACAACTAAACGCTCATCATTCGATTCGTTTGCAGATAATTTAAAAGCAGGTTTCGTCTACACTGTTAGATGCGGATTTTTGATAATTTAATTTTATTGTGAATGAAACTGAAATTGTGGCTATAGCTCGCTGTTTACAGAAAACTGTACACCAAAATTAATTACTTGTTTCTAATGACACGACGTATTTCAGATTGCATTCATGAATATATTTTCTCCACTGCTGGATGAGGGAACGGAACTTAATTAAATCGTTCTGGTGAGGTATATTTGGGGTTAAATGGGACTGTCCTGATTGCTTTGGCTGACTACAGCGGTGATTGTCGATTCGTGGAGTATTTATCGTTAAGAATTGTTCTAAAACAAATTATATAACACTGTTGTAAAATGTCCATCACCCAGAAAGAAAATTTTCCAAATGATTTTTTTTTTTTTTTTGGGTAACTTATAGTTAGAAACCTGGAGAATTCGCGGGTTAATTTCGAGACAATTTTGAATTCTCAAACTTATACGTAGGGAAACCCGATTTTCGCGAAAAGATTTTACGACTAGTTGATTTTCATAACACTTTAGCACATATCCACTTTCCTGATTGGATGATGTACGTTTTACGCGTCTGCCACCGAATCACAGACGTGCACTATCAAAGTAACCTATTTCTGATTAGCCAGTCAAGTAAGAAAATTTCTTGTGACAAATATACGCGGCCAATAAGCAAAAAAGAACTGCTGATATGCCCGTAGGTTATTGAAATCTAGCAAGCGTGGAAATCTTTTCGCGGAATTCTGGTGTCCCTGCCACGTTCACGTCTATTTTGCAATTATCAACGCGTTGTCTGCGACCTTTATATAGATAAATCAGCCAATAACAAATTTGCACTAAATTGTAGGCCATATCACCGTCTTGTACTGCCACAACAAGCCACCAATGAAAAGTTGATATCTGCATAGATTGTATATAAGACTGCGAGGTCTAGCCTACAGGTCAATGAACTCGTGAATTTTTCAGGTCTCTACTTTAGCCCGTTCACGGTTACTTCCAACTTTTCTGAAGCCTTGCTAAAATTCTACGTTCATGCTATTCCTCCGGCTCGTGCAAACAGAGCTCAACTAAGTCTAGAAAATCACACCAAAGAGACAGCGCACCACATTCGTGCGCACTCTGTATAATAATATTTTTCATAAGAACTATTTCTCACTAGGCGTTACCAACATGCCCATTTTCTCCCTGTTTTATTCACATTAATTATAAATAAAATATTATAAGTTATAGATTGAGTAGAAGCAAAAGTTCAATTTAACCAAAACCAAGGTACTTTTATGTTACCACAGTTATAAAACACTTGTGATACATGGAATACTTAGGAAACAACCCAACACGTCAATTCTTCAAAGGCTTGTTTCGAAAAGTGTGAATAAACCGCGAATAGACTGTACAAATTAATTCGATGGCCTGCTCCGTATTCGGACCCAGAACATCGCAGTTCCAGGTAATAACTTACTAACGTATGCCAGGAAGCAAACTCACTTTCAATCGGAAGCAGTTGTTCGGGTTTTACTTCAAACCGTTACTAACAGAAGGGGTAAGGACAATTGGAGTTTCTTTAGGTGACTCCACGGTCACAAAATGAACGGTGCTGGCGGGACAACTTGCGTATCATCAGCGGTCCGGGCTACTTACCACACCAGCGTGGGAAAGATCCCCGCCATCTTGGGTTTACGTATAATACTCCATAACTTAATTTCCAGAATAAATATTTAAAAACCAAGGGGTACGAAACATAGTAATAGTTATTTCGAAATCCTACTTCTTTTAATCTCATTTCCCGTTTTACATATTTAACCGCAATAAAAAATATCCCATTATTTAATCATTTTTATCCCTAATGGAAAAAAATATATATGTTAAGCAGTTCTCCATGCCACGTCAAGCTTTGATTTTTAATGTCCGATCATCACGTTTGATTACTAAGATTTGTAAAAAAGAAATCAAAATTAATGGGTAGAGATGGTGGTTTATCGCGGGAAAAGTTGACTGCTTGCTTGGATTCAACATACCGTACATGTGTCCGGCAGTTGTCTTTCCTTATTGGCTGTCGTGCATGTATGAAGGAAGATAATGCCCCTTTTCACTGGGCCAATGAGCATTCTGATACTATAAGGCAGAACTTTCGTAATTGGTCAGCAACCAACTTAGCGGAGTCAAAACCTTGTTCATCCAATCCTGAAAGAATAAACTAGTTAAAGTATTTATAGATTACTTGTTGGCTCAAAAAATTTTCATGATTTTCCACCATTTCTATTATTGGGATATCACCACCTTAAGCACTACCACTTGTGACAACGTAACTACCCTTAAAAATTATTATATTTTATCTTATATTTTGTTATTTTCTTTAAGCCACGATGAATCATACAGTACGTAGGGCCAATAGCAAGTAAACGACGTTTATCTTTGACATGCTAATTTGTCCCTTGCACAAGGGGTGTCGCCTCTAACCCTACTCTTGCCCTGTTCTCCAAGATTTTGTACAACAGAATTACCTCTCGTTAGTTCTGCCCAAATTGCTTCGGAAGCAATCCATTATAATTAGCAGCGAGTGCCCGCTGTGATGGTCAGCATAATCTAACGCCTGCGCGCCGGGGCAAAGCAAAATTGCGCGATGCTGTGGTCAAACGCGGTCTGCCACCAATTTTCGTCAGGCGGCCGCCGAGGAAGGGCGTCAAACGACTAATTAACCTGTGCGACGGAGCGACGGGCTGCCACCACGTCGCGCGCGAACGCGTGGAGGACTTTTCGGAAATTGCCGTCGCGCAACAATCTCGTTAGCGGCGCAAACTTTGTTCGGGAAGGCACTTGCGGCCATGGGACACCCTCAAGATTCTCCACTCTGGCACCTCGGTAACGTGGTTTGCACCCTGGAGAGCCCTTACCACTGTTGCACGACCTCGAGAATATGACGTCGAACGCTGACATTGGTAACATGTCGATACAAATAAACACCTCCTCGCAGAAAGTTTGGAATATTGTGAGTGGAGATATTTGGACGACTCTTAACAGCGCGGTCTTGAGAGCCGATGAGGGTGATTCAGGTTAGTATGGAGCAGCGCCGGAATGAACGGGCGAGTGAAACGGGAGATCCCCGAGAAAACCCGCTGACCAGCGGCATCGTCCGGCACGATTCCCACATGCAAAAATCCGGGAGTGACCCGGCCGGGGATTGAGCAGACTAACCGCTTGGTCATCGCAGCCCCTGGAATATTGTGAGATATGGCAGTTTGGGTGGTAGGAGTTACGCAGTTCTGTTGTGATCAACAGAGAGCGCACTAACGCATTGAACATGCCCGTGACAAGCTGAAAACAGCAGTTTATAATGGTCCACAACTTCTAGACATACTTCCAGATCTCATAAGAGCTGCCCAGATGGAATGGGACCTTCGTCTTGAAGATGGCATCAACGCATTGATTACGAGCATGCCACGACGTATTAGGGTCTTGTGCAATGCAATTGGTGGCTATACACGGCACTAAGCTGCAGCGGGAAGAAAGAAACCCTTCAAACGCTTTGAATTTCACGTTTTGTATCGATACCGTTGGTGACGTCTAATTGCTATGCTTACCTACGTATACTCCATACGTTTGTGTATTCTCTATGTATATTTCAAACTTTTTGTGAGGTGTATATTTCGGCACATCGACGACGCAGATACAGGAGCGAAATGGCTTGGCTGTTTATTTTATGTGGGCGCATTCATTCTCTGATTGCCCGCGCGAACTGTAACTTGCAATGTGTCTGATTGAACAAAAAAAGAGAAAATGTGTGTGTTGGTAACGTCTGGTAAGAAATAGTTCCCATGCAAAACATTATTAGATTGAGTGTGCCCAAATACGGTGAGTTGTCCCTTTTGTGTAATTTTCTAAACTTTCCCTAAACTTAGTTTTCATGAGGTGGAGGAATATCCTGAAAGTAAGACTTAAGCAGGGTTTCAGAAAAGTTGGAAATAACCACAAATGAATTAAAGTAGCATTATACATGCTATGTATCTTGGCTGTATACTTGTTATATTACATTGAAGCATGGACATATTTTGATGGGCACACTTGTTTGATACGAGAACTATGCAGTGAGTTGTTAGTTCTCCGTAATCATACCATGCAATTAAATTAAGTACCAAGAGTCACAACAATAAAAATAAATCGCATTTGTAATTTTATGGTATTTTGATGATTACACTTATATTGTCATTAATATGTATCTGGTTTAAAAAAAATACAAAGCAACTTAATTCAATGTGTTTCTTCTTGCACAACCTGTACGCATGACGTTAAAAGGTGTCGACTTATATTAATGTTAAGCGAAACACACTGCAGTGTGATTCGTGTTTGTTGCTTTCGCTTTGAGTTTTGTTTTGTCTACGAAGCTTAAGATAATATATCACACACGCTAAATTTATATTTACACTAGGGCAACAGACCACGAACAGGTCGCCTTTTTCTCTAACTCACATGGGGGTCGCGGTGGCTGAGCGGGTATACTGCTCGCCTCCCACCAAGGCTAACCGGGTTCAACCCCCTGCCGATCCTCTCCGGATTTCCGCAAGTGGGAATCGTGGCGGACGATACCGCTGGTCGGCGGGTTTTCTCGGGTATCTCCCTTTTCTCTCGCCCGCGACCCTTCATTTCGGCGCTGCTCCATACTCACCCCACTTCACCCTCATCGGCTCTCAAGATCTCGATGTTAAGAGCTGCCTAAATCTCTTCACTCATTCTCTAAACTCACATGGTATTTCTTCCGCATTGTAATCACGTTGAACTTCGTGTCCAATAAGGTGAGCAGCTCCTCGATAACAACCGTTTAACCTAAAAATTTCCAACCATGACATTTGGAGATAACAATAAAGCGTTTTACTAAAATAATAACAGTTCTCTAACGAATCAAACTCAACAAAATGTCGCCCCATAGCTTGTAAAATCGGTGCTGAATGTACCCGATAAATTGTTCTTACTGCTGTGAGTTATTTCAACACAATGATCATATTTTTCATTTCATTAGAGTCGTTAATTGAAACTTTTTTACTAATCGGAGTTTTCAAAATTGCCTGTTATAATATTAGGCCTATTGGATGCCGTTGTGCCTGGTCGGAGAGTTTGTAACATGCCAGAAGAGCCCAATGTCAATATGATGATGCATATATGAGGCTGATTTTTGGCAATTTTCTGTCTGACCTCCCTTGATTACCCGTTAATTGAACATTTTTAAACTGGATCTCTGCCTGTATTTTGATTACATTTTACTGTAAACATTTACTGGAATACTTAAACACTGGCAGTGAAGGTACATAGCTATAGGGTTTAAGTTTATATATATATATAATATAAAAATAAGTCGGGTTTTCCTTCCTGACGCTATAACTCCAGAACGCACGAACCGATTTCCACGGTTTTGCATTCGTTGGAAAGGTCTCGGGCTCCGTGAGGTTTATAGCAAAGAAAATTCAG
>NQII01003820.1:92670-131675 GCA_002778355.1 Clitarchus hookeri | reverse complement strand
AAGCCTCTCGCCAACACCTAACAATCTTTTTTCACCTTCATTCCCGTTATGTAAACGCAGCAGTGCCCCTTTTTGTCTTCGCGAACGTCTGCTTTAACTCGCCACTTGGAAATGGTCGCGAAATAATGAGGAATATTCTAAATGGACTGCTAGACGCAAGGAAAGATTTTTACAGCTCGTAAAAAAATTGAGAGAACATAATGTAAGAGTGATTTTTTTTAAAAGAAGCCTTCCTGTAATAAAGTCTACAGCATGGACGTATTTCGTGTACAAATGACTTGAAGAAAAATTGATTTAAAAAACCTTTTGAAATTTGCAAAAGGATTGTTTCTGATAGCGGTGGGTGATGGCAAGAAAGGCGATATGATATGTCCCTTGACGAAAGGGAGTGCATTGTATCGATCCATGATGTTTGTACAGGGGATGGACAAAATAATATGAACACCATGCAATATAGTACATTTTGTTGCATGTTGGCAACACTGCTTCCGTGTAAATAATGCGAAGCGTATGTATTGCACAGTTTACGTGCCAAGTTTTGTAGGTTATATTACAGTGTATTATGCGCTTTTTTTCTGCGACGGTTAAAACAAGCGATCGGTGAAATGTTGTGATCTCTCTGACTTCGAAAGAGGGTAAATCGTTGGTGCTCGGTTAGCGGGAGCGTCTGCGACGAAAACAGCTGAATTGTTTAACGTTTCACGAGCAACAGTATCCACGTTAATGACAGCATACACAAAACATGATAAAACATAATCGGCGAAGAGGAATAGTGGGCGAAACCCAAAGTTAACTGACAGAGACCGACGAACATTAAAAATAATTGTGGCCAGACAACATAAAACTACCGCGGCAAAAGTGACAGCAGAACTCAACACTTACTTGAGTAATACTGTTTCGACAAAAACAGTACGGCGGGAGCTCCACAAAGCTAACATTCATGGAAGGACTGCAATTGCGAAATTCTTTATAACGGAAGTCAACGCTAAGCTGCTAAAGAAGTGGTGCCACGATCATAAAACCTGGACACTTGATGATTGGAAGAATGTGGTATGGTCCGATGAATCATCGTTTACATTGTTTCCTATAAACGGCCGGGTTATGTATGGAGAAACCCAAAAGAAGCCTACCGTCCGGACTGCCTGCTTCCTACAGTCAAGCATGGGGGAGGTTCCGTTATGATTTGGGCGGCTATATCGTGGTATTCAGCTGGTCCTCTCATTCACATCACTGGTCGGGTTGCTGCGAATGAATATCTCGACATCCTCAATGATGAAGTTCTTACTATGACTAGCATATTGCTGCCAAACACTGCCATATTCCAAGATGATAATGCACCCACACACATAGTCAAAAAGGTTCAGTCTTGGTTTGAGGAGCATCAGAATGTCATCAAACATCTTCCCTGGCCGTTATGGGGAATTTTAGAGCAGAGAGTGAGGAGCAGATTTCCATCTCCAACATCATTGAAGCAATTGGCGGATGTTTTGGTACAAGAATGGGACAACATTCCGTTGGAAACTATTCAGACACTCTACGAATCTATTCCGCGAAGAATTGCGGTACCTCAGGGTACCGCACCGGAAAGTGTCGCCCTGAGTGTGAAACCTATTGTATAAAGTGGCGCATTTACGATTAACAAACCAATTCACCTAGGTGATTGAGTTGGGGGCTCTGAACTGAACAGAAAGAAAGAACATTCAGAAATGTCCTCATAGTCAGATCGAAAGTGAAGACAAAGAGGGCAGTGCGGTACTGGCTCCCCGCCTCTGTGTGGCCGGGTGGATAAACGGGCTACGAGGTAATCAGTGCACCGGACCTATGCCATAAAAGTCTGTGCGTGGCCATAATTCCCCTAGTGGGATTCCTTGTAGACGGCTAAGAAGGAGCGGAAAATAACGAAGCTGGTCTGAGACCTACGGCCTCAGGCTTGTCGGGGAATGTCCTGAAGGCTTAATCTAGTATATGGTCAGAGAGTGAACTTTTGTTTGTGTTAATACTTAGTGTGTGTAACTGTGTTGTGCAGATTGTGAGGACTTATTAACTTAAGCTCACAAGTGTTCGCAATAGAAGAGACTTGTATAGTGTAAGCCATTGTATGGGTCCTGCTGGCGCAGGAAAACCATGGCATTCTCAAGCAGCCCTTATGGGCAGTTGAAACCAGGCTTGATGGAGAGTTTGGGCATTACAGGGGTGGAAAAACCACGAACACTTAAGGAGAAGAGGAAAAGCCCAACTGGATTCCTCAAGAGTGAGTTCATTGCAAAGAAGGTGACTGACGCTGTGATCAACCGCCTTCTAGATCCTCACTTCAACTTGGAGCGATATACAATGTATTCTGGCAAGAAAAGATTACATCGTAAAATACGGAAAAATATACAGGAAGTTAAGGCAAGCATCATAGACTCTTGGATTCAAGAAGTCTACGGTGAAGAGGACAAAATGGAGGAGTCAGAAGAGGATGACAAGGCAGAAACAGGCAAAGCAGAAGTAGGAGAGGTTATGGAAGGATCTGAAGGCTTGGAGGAGCTTTCCTCCTCTTCTGAAGAGGAACTGGATTTGAAGGCTGCTACTCGTAAAATTCAGGAGTTTACACTGGTCGGCAGGAAGGGGAAACCCATTAAAACCACCAAATTGGTATTTCCAGAGGCACCGGTCTTGGAAGTGGTTCCCGGAGCTTCATCTAAGGCAGATATGGAACATACTCTCGGCACTTCGAGCCAAGAACCAAAGGCCAAGAAAAAGTAGAGATTTCAACTGCCTAAGGAAGATGGGAGTGACTCATTGGTATATGAGGAAAATGAAATTGGTAAGATAAATGAGGAAGGAAGGCTTTTAAACAACAGCTCAAAAACAAACTCAACGCAGGCTAACTGGCTCATTCCCAGGTTGAGTTCATTACAAAGTAATATGGATGGAGTCCTGATACAGAACAGTAAGCAGTTAGGAAAACTACAGCAAATAGAACGAACTGGAGTAATGAGGCAAGAGACCCTCAAAACTACTAGCAAGGAAGTGCGTGTAATAGGGAGCTATGCACAGGCGCCTGGTACTGAAAGTATCAAGCCAGGACCGGCAAAGAAGATCATACTCGTGTATCCAGACAAAGAAGGCATGTCTACTTCGGAAACGCGAGATAAGATCAAAAAGGTTTGTGACCCCAAAGGAGAAGGGCTCCAAATAAGGAACATGCGTGGAATAAGGGGTGGTGGAATAATGATAGAGGCAGGAGATGAGAAGACCCTACAAAGTATCAATAACGTCACAAAAATCCAAGCACTGGGGTTGAAACTTGTGGCACCAAAAATATGCGGCCCGAAGGTTGTAGTATATGATGTACCTAGAAGTGAGAACGGTACAGATTTGCCAGAAACTATATATAGGCAAAATTTTAGAAATAGCAATTGTGGAGGCCATAGTCTTGACAGTTTTAAGATGGTTGTAACTGTCAGTCATAGAACTGGACGTAGGGATTCGGACAGGGTAAATGTGGTCCTTGAGTGCGATCCTCAGGTACGAAATGCGCGAATTTAGAAGGACAGGATATATGTGAGCTATGAAAGCTGTCGCGTACCGACTATATCTCTCTATCGCGCTGTTACAAATGCCAACAGTGGGGGCATGTAGCGAGTAAGTGCAGGGAGAAAGAATCAACATGCTCAAGGTGTAGCAAGACCGGGCATGAGTTTGGCAACTGCCCGAAGAAAAGTGATAGGGAGTTTGAAGAAATTTGTGCAAACTGTCACAAAAAGGGTCAGACGTATTACCACAGAGTTGATTCTAGAGAGTGCCCAGTGTATCAGAGATCCCTGTCCGTTGAACTCGCCAGGATAGATTATGGATTGTAATGTGATAAGATGTGGACAGTTGAATATGCAACGGTCGGCAGCTGTTGCTGCAGAACTTAACAGAGTTGTTGTGGAGCGGAAAATTGACATTGTTCTGTTTCGGGAGCCATATGTGCCGTTCGATGAAGTTGCGGGTCTGCGGGGTGATGTGCACACTAGTGGTATTCGTCCCCGGGCTGGGGTGCTGGGGACCGGCAAAAACATGGATATAGTAGTGATGGCAAGTGTATCCAACACGCGCCATACTTGTGTACATGTCGTCCGTCGAGGGTACAACAGAATGCTGGCTGGTCTCCTCGTACTTTCAGTTCGGGGATGATACGCAAATACATCTGGAGAGATGGGAAATTATGGCAGAACCATTAAGGGATAAACCTGTTATAATATGTGCAGATGTAAACACGAAATCTGAATTATGGTATTCTCCAGTCACAGATGAGGCAGAGGATTTGGTTAGCCAGTTCCTCCTCGTCAATTACATGGATGTGGTTAACATGGAAGGAGAACTGCCCACATACGTTTCGCAGGCATCATGGATGATAAGATGAGCTTTTTGAAACATATTGAGTATGTGTCACGGAAGGCGGTGGTGATGTTCCAGAAATTAAGAAGGATTGGAAATACTAGCTGGGGCCTTAATTATGGTATTTTGCGTACCATATATGAGGCAGTATTTGGGGCAATAATTTCATACGGAGCAGTAATGTGGCACCATAGAGCTGAACTTTCTTGGCACAAAAGGAAACTCATTAGTTCTCAGAGAGCGGCACTGCTGACCGTGACAAGCGCATATAGATATGTGCCTTATGAGTCGCTCCCAGTGATTGCTGGTGTGCTGCCTGCGGACTTGTGGGTCAAATGTAGAGGACTCACGGCGGAGAGAGCATGATAAAGAAGATAAAGAACTGATATTAAATGAAGTCCTTGAAGAATGGCATAACAGGTGGACGACCTCTGAAAAAGGCAGGCAGACGTTCGAAATATTGCCAGATATAAGAACGAGACTACGCTGCAAATGGATAAAGGCAAACCATTACAGTACGCAATCGTATACTGGACATGGTAATTTTAAGGCCACGCTATACAGCCTGAGGCTTGTGCAATCTCCGTTATGTGAGGTATGTGGAGTCGATGACTCTGTAGAGCATGTAATCATGGAATGTCTGAAGACGGAGGACTTAAGAAATTGGTTGGATGAAAAAGTAGAAGAAATGGGCATTCACTTAGGAATTGGAACAGTAATGGAAAACAAAGAAATGCACAATCTCTGGAATGAATTCGCTACAAAATTGGCAGAAGACGTGAGGATTTTGATAAATGGAACAAGCGAATTTCTGATGACCCATAATGGGGTATTCAGGTAAAGGCTTATAAAACAAGTAAGTCGGAATATCCTTGATTGGCGAGGACAGGTTTTTAAATGAGAAAACCTGTATAATACCGAGTAACGGCATAAAGAAAAGTGAATGGCCCGAAGTGACAAGAGGAGAAAGTGCCGTGCACTGTCTTACTCATCCGAGTACGGTTGCAGTGCGGGAGGAAGGAGGGTATGCTGGCATTCGGGCCTTAAAAACCTGTTCTAAAAGAAAATGGTGGCCCAACACCTTATTAATAAATAAATATTGTGTATATGTCAGGTGTTCATATTATTTTGTCCATCCCCTGTATATTAATAAAGACGACGTTGGCATAACATATGTCTGAAATGTCTACCAGCACTACGAGAACTTACGAAAATTCACGTCTTACTTATTTATCTTCCTACATATTTACTGAGATATTATGTCATAATTTATATTACCAAAAAAGGTCTTAGATCTGTGTGTGTGCGTTTGAGGTGGGTGTTACATCCGTCAAGTACATAAACGATTAATATACACATTGACATCACCGATATTCGATAAGGCAGACTCGTGGTCGAAAAATGTCTTTTGTAAACAGACCTACGTATGTGTGTGCGTATAAGATCGCTCTAATATCTGTGAAAATGTGCGTGCGCCCGTGTGCGTGGCTATGTGTGTTCCCCTTTTTAAACGTTTGATTCCGTTCACCGATTTCCTCCAGGCTAGATACACACAGTAACGATATCCGACTCTCATACTTACCGATAAATATTTATTTTTAAAATGTCCGCCATTTTAAAAATTTTACGTGCTTTTGGAAGCCCTAGTTAAGATCTACTTGCCTACACTGTGTAGGCTGTCAACTGACATTTTGGTCTATAATTGCCATTTGTGCCTTACGTTTTTCACGTAGAACCAGTTATAAACCTTTTCAGACACAGTTATATATGTGGAGTGAAATCCATTGGAGAAAATAATGTACATAAGTCCAAAACACTTCGGGGGAGTCAACTGCCGCTGCAAGGAGTAGGGTTATTCAGTTCAGTAGCGACAGCAGCCAAGTACGGGTAGGGCTCGGCGCGTACATATTACCCGTCGAATAAACGTAAGTCGCGTCGGCCGTATTTAACAGCGCGGTAGTAGAAACAGATGTAATCAGTCTGGCCTGTATAGCGTCCGCAATATCACGTGATTTCCCTCCCTCTAGCGGCGAGCATTCGGGAAAGCCCTCCCCTACACTGTCTCCCCTATGTCCCCTCCCTCAGATCTGCGCGAAAATTATTTTCTCATATGAACTTTATCTGAGCAGAGTTAGCCTCATGTCCTGATGTTCTGTGTTCGAGCCTCGGATAAGCCATGTGCAAGTGTGGGGTTATATTTTCCAAGTTCGGGTTATGCAAGCTATCTCCCGAATAGATTCCCGACGTACAGCAGATGCTTTATTAATGAACAAATATGCACCACGCCATGAAACACGTGGAAGGTCTGTTCTAAGAAGCTGAAAATCACCTTCCCCTAAACTACTTCATGTTGAAAAATCTGACAAAATATAAGTCGGTTAATAAACAGCAATGTTATCAAGTCTCATTTCACATCGCAGTGTATTATTTCCGGCGGAAGGGGTGGAGTAATATGGCATACCTACTTATAAGTCTTGAAAAGAAGTTGACGTAGTAATATTTTTGGGCAGAGTGGTAAAAAAATGAACGCCTGGAAATTGCCGTGTATGTAGAATTTCCATTACTGTAATAGGAACTTGATCGCGAGTTCTGCCAGTTCGTCACCTTCTTAAACGCTGTTCACAATTAATTAAGCACTTTTGAAATAAACCTTTGAAAAGTTTCACCGTCCCCACCTGCACATAGTTCAATGGGTACACTGACTGGCCTGCGCCCAATAAATTTGGCAACAACGGAGAAAGAGAAGCTCCATGTCTTAACGTTGAATAAAAAGCGTTAGGTAAACATATGTAAATACCGATATTGTTTACATATTTTGCTGTATGCTTTTTTAATGAATATAATTATCAGAATTATAAAATGTGTAAAATGTTTACTATTCTCGTAATTTCACAGTTTAGTTTGACTGACACATGAATAAGTGATGAGGCACATGGCAACGTTAATTTTAGGTATGGTGGAAGAATACGCAATGTGTATACAAGCATGTGTTAAGCGGCGCTTTCAAAAGTGTTCAGTTTACAGTGAACAGCCTGTACTGGAGCTGCTTTGCAGGTAGTTTGGCGGAACGGCCCGTCCAACTTCAGTGTCTGTAATTACCCTCCTCCCCGCCAAGACCAGGCAACTCCCAGCCATTCCCCTTGGGGGTCGTAAGTACCCCGAGCAGTGTGCACAGGCAGCGATCAAGTCTGCTGCAGGAGCCGCTACCATCCCGGGTCTTCACCCTGCTTTACAAGCTGCACACTACGGATGACGATTTAAAATACATTTTTTAATATGTTAAATTGGAGCTTAAAAAATCGCTTTTTACACCCATATTAAGGTCGCCGATTTTTTTTGGGATCGATTTAGTTCTTGGAGAATTATTTTTCGATTCAGCAGCACCTGTAAATGCCATTAAACATTATATATATATATATATGTGTGTGTGTGTGTGTGTGTGTGTGTGTGTGTACTATGCACAGTACAAAGTGTACATGTACGTTTTAAAGGTGACACCACATGGGTTATGGATGCAGGAATGTCCAGCAAGGAAAAAAAAAATCATGGCTGCTTGAAATCATCTTTGAATTTATATATTCTCGTACAAACTGCATCTACACTCATGAAAGAACGGGTACGTATCGTACGTGTACGAGCTGTTAAACATTCTTCAAAGTAGTCTCTCCGAGGTTGTCCACGGTTCGTTGCCAGCGATGAGGCAGACATCGTCACAGCATTTCGACGAGAGCTGGCGCACATGGACGGATTTCATGCAGCCGATGTTATTTCCCGTCTGTGTATATGTATATATGTGTGTGTGTATGTGTGTGTGTAATTTTGGTACACTCGTATTTCTGAGTTGTTCTATTTTTATAGAATTTCATATTTTGGTCATTAATATTTTTTTATGAGTTTTGGTTAATAGTGTTTCTGGCTGTATAGGTTTGTTTAAAAGACCATGGAATATCCCAGCAAATAGAATCGATTTTTTCGCCCGATTTTCTATGCGCATCGTTATTCTGTCCCTCTATCTAAATTGATCCAAGAAATTGATTAATTAGGTAAACATCCGACTGTAAAAAATTTCTCCTCTTAAGGGGCCCGCCTACGTGGTGTCTGAACCGTGTTTGAGAGTATTTGAAATACACGTTTTTCCACAAAACTATTTACCGCGTGTCCAGTGTGCTGATCTAAACAAATAATACACTTTCGACGAGGTTTGTAGAGTGGGTTTAAGAGGTCACGCACATTAGAAACGCCATTTCACAGCACTCCAACATACCTATAAACAGATTTTCAAAATCTCTGTGCCTCAAAATAGACACGCCAAAGACACAAAAAAATACTCAAGGGCCCTGCATTGAACCTTGCAACACACTTTTCACCAATCAAATTATAGGGTCGCCGCTTAAAGCCTGGCAGGTACACGCAGCACGACGAGAACACTGCGCGCCAGTTCAGAGCGTTGTGCTTAGTGGCGATGACACACTTTATGCGCGTAACAGCGTAGCCCTTATCGCTCCGGCACTTCTGGGCCTCAAACGCGGGAAATAGCTACAGGTAAACGGGTTCCTTAAGAGGAGTCCACAGTGATACATTTTTCCTGAAATCGTTGTTTGTGCGTATTCGTGTATCTCGGTAAATAAATGTTATGGAAATACAACTTTTTGCCAGAAAGGTTAAAAAAAAACAATTACAATGCTTCTATGTTTTTATTTTTATAATATGAAATGTATTCACGGAAAACAAAATTCATGAAAATGGTTAAATATCGCAGTTTTAAAGCTTGCGTATGCAGTTTCCTTAAGCGGTAAGAGAAAAGTACGAGCATGCGGGCGTAATTTAATCTGGGGACTTTGTTCATCGCGTGTAATAAAGTCCCACTTTTACAGATATAATTTCCACAGTACAGGACCACGGCGGAAACACTGCACGCCTTGCGCGTAGAAGCGATGAGGCACTAGGTGCGCGTGTTGGTTTCGACCTTATCGCTCCCTGGCTTCTTGACCTTGGACGCGCAGCTGTGTACTCCTCTTAAGGTACTCGTCTACCTGTAGCTGTTTGACTCGTCTTTGCCACAGAAGCAAGGATGCAGTAAGGGCGACGCTGGCATGGGCATCAAATACCGCCATAGCCACTCTATACATGGGTCCAAGCGAGGTGTTGCACTGGTCAACCTTCTGACTCCGCATTCGGGAGAAAATGGGTTCGATTTCCGGTCCGGCCATCCTGATGTTGGTTTTTCATTGTTTCCCGAAATCTCTCCAGGTGATTGCAGAAATGGTTCCTCTGTACAAGCCATGGCCGATTCCTTCTCCGATCCTGCTACTCTGAGCAACTTGCACCGTCTCTAACGACCTCGCCTTCGACTTAACATTAAGGAGAACCCCTCGCAAAAGATTTTAAACGTCTCAAGGTCACGTCCATCCATAATGAAGCATTGCTACGGGACCTCGCAAGCATTCCCGGGCAGTTGTATTGCTCACAAATTAGATCTGTAACAATAGGATATTATTACACGCATTGTAAGCCAGTGAATTAAACTACAGATGCATCTTCATATTCTTTCTTTCCCTTAACTAAACTGCGCAGGGAAGTGATAAAAATTATGTTTATACCCATTTTCACTATTTTTTTCTCTCTCTTTGAATATATTTAATAGGATAAAAGTAATAAGTCGCGGTTATATATATAGGTAGTTGACGATCAACAGAGCACTTCTGAAGTCAACCTTTGAAAAATGTCACTGCCCTAGCCGCATAAATTTTATCAGGCAAACCGACTGGCATGCTCCCGGTAAAGTTGGCAATGACGGAGGGAAAGTCTTAGCGTTGAATTAAAAGTGTTTGGTAAACATGTGTGGATAATGAAAATATTTGTTCTTATTTCTGTTTTTTTTATGTATGCATTNGTCTTAGCGTTGAATTAAAAGTGTTTGGTAAACATGTGTGGATAATGAAAATATTTGTTCTTATTTCTGTTTTTTTTTTATGTATGCATGTGTAAGAATAAGCAAAATTTCCAAATATTTACTGTCGTAACAATTGCACAATTTCATTTCACTTAACAAACGCGTGAATGAAGTGATCAGGCCCGTGACAATGTTAATTTTACACATGCAGGAACAATGCACAGTGTGCATTGTTATGAAGTGATCAGGCCTTAGCTGAACGGCCTGCGTGATCGCACCTTCAAACATTGAACCAGGGCACGAGCGTGATTGCAATAACACCTTGCGAAAGACAGTTGCAGAAAACCCCTCCACCGGCCAGTTAACGGGACCTAAAATATTAAACAACGCGCCCGATATAGGCCAACGTAACACTGGGGGCGAGGTATTTTGTCGTCGGGCCACTGGAACGAGAAGACCACTGAAGATGGGTGTGTCCAGCCGTCGTTAACCGCCTCCTAGAATCAGCCTCTGGCAACATGAACAAGGTGGGGACTTTCCAATTAAATTGTAATAGTAATGGCGTAAGGTAATAATACTTAATATAATTAATTAGCATCTTGGTATTCCATTTAAGCTCCCCCGATCAATAGTCACATAAATAGTTATTGTACAATCCTTATTTTCAATAAACCCCATCTTACACTGTTGTGCTCTACCTAATCATGACTCATTATTTAGGTACGCCCATAAACCCTTTCAATAAGAATCATCTTAAAGTTAATTCGTAACTGCATACACTTAGATTTTGAGCAAGGCTACCAAAAAAAGCTATGTTACCGTGAACTGCGTATAATAGTTTTTAACCTTACCTGGAATAAAAATCGAATTCCCAAACCATTTATTTACTGAGATACGCATATACACGCAAACACTAATTAGACAATATTTTACTACGGAGTACCCTTAAGCCCTACCTACCTACCTACCTATATGCATGCCGCTCTGTATAATAGCGAAATAAAGGGGAGTGTCCCGAAAAAAAAGGACACNCCTACCTACCTACCTATATGCATGCCGCTCTGTATAATAGCGAAATAAAGGGGAGTGTCCCGAAAAAAAAGGACACCGCACAACAGAAACGTCCGCTGAGTTTTCAATATGCGAATATTCAAATTTTATCTTACCGGGTATCGAGCTAGGGTCATCGTGTATGGAAAACCAGTCTTCTGACCACGGCTCTCGTATTTTAGTCGTACTATTACTTTGCGTTTTTAACATATCCAGTTCCAGAGTTCACGGAGGACATTTTTGGAAATGAAGCATGTTTATGACCAGTATTGTTCAACAGCAAGAAATCAGCGCCNCAGAGTTCACGGAGGACATTTTTGGAAATGAAGCATGTTTATGACCAGTATTGTTCAACAGCAAGAAATCAGCGCCTTGTGTTTTGAGCATCTTCCTCGTGGGTAACCTTATTTTCGAAAGCGACTACATCGAACACGTGGCATGTTGATCACTCGTTGCGAGAAGCACGCCTGGCGCAAGTACAGAGCACATTAAAATATTACACCATTGCAACACTTGAGGTCGCAAATAAATTCGGGACCGAACGTGTTAGATTGGTGACCCTATAGTATGATTGTGGTAAGTTTGAAGTGCAGCATAGGGCTCCATAAAGGTTTCGCAGATATTCACACGGAATAATTTTAGGTATGACAGTATTAAAATGCTCTTTTTCCTGGACACGCTGAATAGTTATTAGTGTAATAGCCTAAAGTCTTATGAAAAGAGTCATACTTAAATTAGTGGCAAGCTACATCTCCTTCTGTCAGTCCCACGCGTTTCAGAGTAAAAGTTGAAATAACTGCAACGTGGATTTTCTTCCATACATTGTGACTGATAGCCTCTGGAGTACTTGCTGTGAGGTAATGGCGAATTTATTTATCGCTTGTGGCGAAATAATACTGTTACACGCAGCCGCTCTGCGTCGTTTCTCTTCTCGTGTCTACCCTCGCGCACGCGAAGCGCAGTGTTTCAAGGGCGCCAGTAACCGGATAAGAGCAAGGCAGAGTTGTAGGCATATCTCCACGGAATACTGACGCATCCTGTCCTTGCAGGGTCGAATTACCTGGATTATCGTTGCAAGCATGTTCTGGTTATCATCCTCGACTCCCTCAGCACGACTCGGGTTGAGAGGAACCTTCTGGANCGCACGCGAAGCGCAGTGTTTCAAGGGCGCCAGTAACCGGATAAGAGCAAGGCAGAGTTGTAGGCATATCTCCACGTAATACTGACGCATCCTGTCCTTGCAGGGTCGAATTACCTGGATTATCGTTGCAAGCATGTTCTGGTTATCATCCTCGACTCCCTCAGCACGACTCGGGTTGAGAGGAACCTTCTGGATCGGGCCAGCTGATCCTATATAAGGCTAGGCGAGTCTTTGCACCGAGAGTTACAACAAAAAGTATAAAAAAATTTTAAAATTTAAAAAAAATTAAACATTTTTAAAAATCAAATAAAAACTTAAAAATATTCAAAAACCAAGAAAATATAAACATTCTTCAAAGATTAAAATAATAGCCCCCTTATAAGCATAGTTCTTGTCATTTCCCACCCACCAAAGCCACGGCCACTAAATTCATATCACATTAATCACTTTCCGACTGCAATCAAGGAGAAAAGGGCAAGTAGGCCTTAAGCCCTGTTGCAAGCATAGTTGGTCAGCAATAAACAGGCTGTAAGGCCGGTTTTTCAGTTTAAAGACAATCTACAAATGATGCCCTTCGAGAGACTGATGTGATAGACCAACTACGCTGGTTAACCCTAGTTTTTACAAGGGCTGGCAACAGTCTTTGTACATTAGGTGGCCAGAAAAGTGTACTAATAACATGCAACTTTTTTCACAAACGCCACACGATGAAATAACCGGAGAATAATAGCGAGGCCGGACTCTGACCTGCAGCACCGTAAGGGCTGATGACGAACAAGCTGGGTTGTCGATCAGCAGCGACTCGGGTTGTAGGGACTCACCGACACACTACACGCGAGTTTAACTAGCCACTTGCACACAACATTACTACGTGTTCTACAGACATCACGACACTACAACACGCCAGTCGGGAGACTGGTGATGAGCTTCACTCCCTCGCCGATAACACCAGCAAGTAAATTTACTAAGATAGCAACAGTGGTTAACAGCTATAAATGCGGGCCCGGAGCCCAGCTAAAACTATGCACAGCAGCCCGCCGCCGGCTCAATGATTTGATCCCAAGTCTGTCGGGCTGCATTTTTGTTGCAAACCCACTAAACGAGTTGTGGGAACTTCGATCCCTGATCTCGTGACAGCGTGGCCATCCGCGAGCACATGAGAGATCGGCGGCTAGCTGAGTCTGAAGTCTTGTACGGTCGTAAGCACCAGGTGTGCGGTGCCAGCGAAGCGACGACCGGCGACGACAGCGACCAGCGAGACTGAAGTCTGCCAGCAGCGGTACAGTGGAGAGTGAGACTGACCCGGCGGGACAGCGGGGCTGGACGCGTGAGTGACAGGCATTTCCAACTATGTCAATAGATATTTTCATTGAATATGTGTGAGTAGAGGTCCAATTACTGAATCAACGCAAGTATAGGAGAAGTCGAGCTTGCCCTGAAATTAATGCGCGAAAATTTTCAATTGTTTAGCCACTTAGCATAAAATGTCTGTACTTGCTAACAAATAATTATTTTGAAACTAGCTGTTAAATATTTTTGTGCAATTCTACAGTTTAAATATTGTAAACATACAAATATTTTTTTATGTAGCTCAAGGTTGTAGCAAGCTTGAAGTCTATAACATTTGTTGGTTGAAATTGAACATCAGTTTTACACATTCCACAACAAGGTTTTGTGAAGTTTACTCCAATGTTTTTTTGCGTTACAAAATATCTTTAGCAACTGGTTTCAAAAGAATTCTTTGAATAAATATTTAAAAAACACAGTGTATATGAATGCGCNTCCACAATAAAGTTTTGTAAAGTTTACTCCGATGTTTTTTTGCGTTACAAAATGTCTTTAGCAACTGGTTTCAAAAGAATTCTTTGAATAAATATTTAAAAAAACACAGTGTGTATGAATGCGTCAGTTGCACGTGCAGGCGTTGTTTACCGTGTAGTTGTGAATGCTGGTGAAGGATTTCCAGCCAGTCAGGTGGGCAACATAATCCGTCTACATGTCACACCTCAGCGCAGTACCCCCTTCTCCACTCTTCGTAAGGCAACGTCGCCCTTGCCGCGGGCGCATATTCCAACTGTCACTGCGCTCGACATTTGCAGCGGCACGTCCCGGCGTGTGTTCGCGCACCGCCGCCCCGCGTGACGTTCTGCTGCCAACTTGCGAACTAACACGTTCCCGACGTCCACCGCGGTAGCCACTACGTACGTTGGATTAAAAAAAAACCCCAGTCGCTGCCTTCCTGCCCGCTACTATTTACCATTCACGACACATTAAAATACACATCAGTCGGCTGCACGGAGAAAAATTGCATGCATTATTCTATTTATTTTCAATGATTGTTTATAAAATAGATCAATCTGTTTATGATATTAACTCTGTGGTTAGATTTGCGATCACGTAGCTTCAACTGAACTCAGCACTGAATGTGATTACCCTACTCCATGGCTCATGTAGACGTCATTTATATATATTTTAAAATTTTAATCTACATGTAGGAGTTCCAGCTATTTGAACATGGGTATACAGTTGATTCTTTTTTAAAATATCAAAAACATTTTTTTTGCAGTAGTTTGTCAGTATTTAATTGATGAACGAAACAATATAGTGAGTGAGTGAAGAGATTTGGGCGACTATTAACATCAAGGTCTTGAGAGCCGATGAGGGTGAAGCGAGGTGAGTATGGAGTAACGCCGGAATGAAAGAACGGGGGAAACGGGAGATCCCCAAGAAAACCCGCCGACCAACGGCATCGTCCGACGCGATTCACACATGCGAAAATCAGGGAGCGACCCCGCCGGAAATTGAACTCGGTTCGCCTAGGTGGGAGGCGAGTGGTCTAACCACTGTACCACCGTGGCCCCACGAAACAGTAGACAGATAGGTTTTCGTTGTACACGTTCATACACGGACGCCACAAACTGTAGTATACTTTCTGATAATGTGGTTTCCAAAACCACTTAAATATATATTCCAATTATTTTTTGGGGCAGCAGTGGTGCAGTAGCTAGAGCGCTCGCCTTCCACCATAGTGGACCGGATTCGATTTCCGGCGGGGTTGCTCCCCGGATTCGCGCATGTGGAAATCGTGCTGGACGATGCCACCGATCGGCGAGTTTTCTCGGGGCTCTCCGGTTTCTCCGCCCTTGCATTCCGATGCTGCTCCATATTTACATCGTTTCACCATCATCGGTTCTCTAGACCCCATTGTCAAGAGCCGCCCAAACCTCTTCACCTCCCAGAATTGTTGAGCCATGTCTGGGCGCCTTCACGAATACAGCCATGTTTTTATTTTATTTTTTGACTTCTTATTCGACTTACGTCAACTCATTAACGAGATTAGTGAAACATTCCCATACTGGGTGACTAAAACAGAAATAATAATAAGATAATACAAATTCATACTTCATATCTTACGCGGTACTCGAACCCAGAAACCCTTGCACCATAAGTGTGCAGCCAGCTACGGAGAGAACGATGTTCTGCTAAGGACCGTGACAAATCTTGCAGCGTTTTCCAACTAGCAAAGCAGGTGTTTAGTCATATTAAATCATGAAGTAATATTTCATACAACTCTCTTAANCTAGCAAAGCAGGTGTTTAGTCATATTAAATCATGAAGTAATATTTCATACAACTCTCTTAACTGCTGATTATTTTTATCATCCAGCACCCAAGCTCAGAAACAATACTTCCGACAGTCTAATGCGCTTTATGACTTCATATCTAAAGTTTAATTGAAAGTCAAATGAACTTAAACGGACTTGATTTGGAGTCTACGTAATTGAAAGAAACACGATCCTNGCGATTCACACATGCGAAAATCAGGGAGCGACCCCGCCGGAAATTGAACTCGGTTCGCCTAGGTGGGAGGCGAGTGGTCTAACCACTGTACCACCGTGGCCCCACGAAACAGTAGACAGATAGGTTTTCGTTGTACACGTTCATACACGGACGCCACAAACTGTAGTATACTTTCTGATAATGTGGTTTCCAAAACCACTTAAATATATATTCCAATTATTTTTTGGGGCAGCAGTGGTGCAGTAGCTAGAGCGCTCGCCTTCCACCATAGTGGACCNCGCACGCGAAGCGCAGTGTTTCAAGGGCGCCAGTAACCGGATAAGAGCAAGGCAGAGTTGTAGGCATATCTCCACGTAATACTGACGCATCCTGTCCTTGCAGGGTCGAATTACCTGGATTATCGTTGCAAGCATGTTCTGGTTATCATCCTCGACTCCCTCAGCACGACTCGGGTTGAGAGGAACCTTCTGGATCGGGCCAGCTGATCCTATATAAGGCTAGGCGAGTCTCTGCACCAAGAGTTACAACAAAAAGTATAAAAATTAAAAAAAAAATTTAAAACTTTTAAAAATTCTCAAAAATCAAATAAAAACTTATAAATATTCCAAAACCAAGAAAATATAAATATTCTTTAAAAATTAAAATAATAGCCCTCTTATAAGCATAGTTCCTGTAATTTCCCACCCACCAAAGCTACGGCCACTAAATTCATATCACATTAATCACTTTCCGACTGCAATCAAGAAGATAAGGGCAAGCAGGCCTTAAGCCCTATTGCAAGCATAGTTGGTCAGCAATAAACAGGCTGTAAGGCCGGTTTTTTAGTTTAAAGACAATCTACAAATGATGCCTTTCGGGAGGCTGATGTGATAGACCAACTACGCTGGTTAACCCTAGTTTCAACCAGGGCTGGTAGCAGTCCTGGTACATAGGGTGCCAGCAAAGTGTACTAATAACGTGCAATTTCACAAACGCCACACGGTGAAATAACAGGAGAATAAGAGCGAGGCCGGACCCTGACTTGCAGCATCGCAAGGACTGATGCCGAACAAGCTGGGTTGTCGATGAGCAGCGACTCGTGTTGTAGGGACTCACAGATACACTACACGCGAGTTTAACTAGCCACTTGCAAACAACATTACTACGTGTTCTACAGACATCACGACACTGCAACACGCCAGCCGGGAGACTGGTGGGGAGCTCCACTCTCTCGCCGATAACACATACAAGTGAATTTATTAAGATAGCAACAGTGGTTAACAGCTATAAATACGGGTCCGGAGCCCAGCTCGAACATATACACAGCAGCCCGCCGCCGGCTCAGTGACGTGACCCCAAGTCTGTCGGGCTGCATTTTTGTTGCAAACCCACTAAACGAGTTGTGGAAACTTCGGTTCCTGATCTCGTAACAGCGCGGCCATCCGCGAGCACATGAGAGATCGGCGGCGAGCTGAGTCTGAAGTCTTGTACGGCCGTAAGCGCCAGGTGTGCGGTGCCAGCGAAGCGACAGCGACCAGCGCGAGTGAAGCCTGCGAGCAGCGGTACAGTGGAGAGTGAGACTGACCCGGCGGGACAGCGGGGCTGGACGCGTGAGTGACAGGCATTTCCAACTATGTCAATAGATATTTTCATTGAATATGTGTGAGTAGAGGTACAATTACTGAATCAACGCAAGTATAGGAGAAGTCGAGCTTGCCCTGAAATTAATCCGCGAAATTTTTCAATTGTTTAGCCACTTAGCATAAAATTTCTGTACTTGTTAACAAATAATTCTTTTGAAACTAGCTTTAAATATTTTTGTACAATTCTACAGTTGAAATTTTTGTAAACATACAAATATTTTTAATGTAGCTCAAGGTTGTAGCAAACTTGAAGTCTATTATAACATTTGATGGTTGAAATTCAACATCAGTTTTACACATTCCACAATAAAGTTTTGTAAAGTTTACTCCGATGTTTTTTTGCGTTACAAAATGTCTTTAGCAACTGGTTTCAAAAGAATTCTTTGAATAAATATTTAAAAAAACACAGTGTGTATGAATGCGTNAGTGTATATGAATGCGTCAGTTGCACGTGCAGGCGTTGTTTACCGTGTAGTTGTGAATGCTGGTGAAGGATTTCCAGCCAGTCAGGTGGGCAACATAATCCGTCTACATGTCACACCTCAGCGCAGTACCCCCTTCTCCACTCTTCGTAANTAGCAACTGGTTTCAAAAGAATTCTTTGAATAAATATTTAAAAAACACAGTGTATATGAATGCGCCAGTTGCACGTGCAGGCGTTGTTTACCGTGTAGTTGTGAATGCTGGTGAAGGATTTCCAGCCAGTCAGGTGGGCATCATAATCCGTCTACATGTCACACCTCCGCGCAGTACCCCCTTCTTCACTCTTCGTACGGCAACGTCGCCCTTGCCGCGGGCGCATATTCCAACTGTCACTGCGCTCGACATTTGCAGCGGCACGTCCCGGCGTGTGTTCGCGCACCGCCGCCCCGCGTGACGTTCTGCTGCCAACTTGCGAACTAACACGTTCCCGACGTCCACCGCGGTAGCCACTACGTACGTTGGATTTAAAAAACCCCAGTCGCTGCCTTCCTGCCCGCTACTATTTACCATTCACGACACATTAAAATACACATCAGTCGGCTGCACGGAGAAAAATTGCATGCATTATTATATTTATTTTCAATGATTGTTTATAAAATAGATCAATCTGTTTATGATATTAATTCTGTGGTTAGATTTACGATCACGTAGCTTCAACTGAACTCTGCACTGAATGTGATTACCCTACTCCATGGCTCATGTAGACGCCATATATATTATTTTTAAATTTTAATCTACATGTAGGAGTTCCGGCTATTTGAACATGGGCATACAGTTGATTCTTTTTTAAAATATCAAAAACATTTTTTTGCAGTAGTTTGTCAGTATTTTATTAATGAACGAAACAATATAGTGAGTGAGTGAAGAGATTTGGGCGACTCTTAACATCGAGGTCTTGAGAGCCGATGAGGGTGAAACGAGGTGAGTATGGAGTAACGCCGGAATGCAAGGACGGGGGAAACGGGAGACCCCAAGAAAACCCGCCGACCAACGGCATCGTCCGACACGATTCACACATGCGAAAATCAGGGAGCGACCCCGCCGGAAATTGAACTCGGTTCGCCTAGGTGGGAGGCGAGTGGTCTAACCACTACACCACCGTGGCCCCACGAAACAGTAGACAGATAGGTTTTCGTTGTACATGTTCATACACGGACGCCACAAACTATAGTATACTTTCTGATAACGTGGTTTCCAAAACCACTTAAATATATATTGCAATTATTTTTTGGGGCAGCAGTGATGCAGTAGCTAGAGCGCTCGCCTTCCACCATAGTGGACCGGATTCGATTTCCGGCGGGGTTGCTCCCCGGATTCGCGCACGTGGAAATCGTGCTGGACGATGCCGCCGATCGGCGAGTTTTCTCGGGGCTCTCCGGTTTCTCCGTCCTTGCATTCCGGTGCTGATCCATATTTACATCGTTTCACCATCATCGGTTCTCAAGACCCCATTGTCAAGAGCCGCCCAAACATCTTCACCTCTCAGAATTTTTTAGCCATGTCTGGAATTGGCGCCTCCACGAATACAGCCATGTTTTTATTTTATTTTTTTACTTCTTATTCGACTTACGTCAACTCGTTAACGAGATTAGTAAAACATTCCCATACTGGGTGGCTAAAACAGAAATAATAATAAAATAATACAAATTCATACTTCATATCTTAGGCGGGACTCGAACCCAGAAACCCTTGCACCATAAGTATGCAGCCAGTTACGTAGAGAAAGATGTTCTGCTAAGGACCGTGACAAATCTTACAGCGTTTTCCAACTAGCAAAGCAGGTGTTTAGTCATATTAAATCATGAAGTAATATTTCATACAACTCTCTTAACTGCTGATTATTTTGATCATTCAGCACCCAAGCTCAGAAACAATACTTCTGACAGTCTAATGCTCTTTACGGCTTCATAACCAAAGTTTAATTGAAAGTCAAATGAACTTAAACGGACTTGATTTGGAGTCTACGTAATTGAAAGAAACACGATCATNCAAAGTTTAATTGAAAGTCAAATGAACTTAAACGGACTTGATTTGGAGTCTACGTAATTGAAAGAAACACGATCATTCACAAACTTGCAAGCCGCAACTTTGGAAAGTAAATCAACTAATTCTTTTGCGCTCTCTACAAGTTTGAAACTTCTTGTAGAAAGGAGAAAGAAAAAGACACATTATATTTACTTTTCATCCAGCTGATATCAGCAAGTAAGTTAGTAAGAACTCAAGTACCAAAAAAATTGTCAGTTTTTTTCCTTATGCGGAGTATAATGAACGCGTTAAGAAAAGTTTATAACTTCAATTTCGTTCTTAACTATACGTTCTGAAGATTTAATGTTAATCACCTTTTTCTCTACAGCAATTTATTGGTTATCAGTTATCTATATTTTTTCATCGACCCATGGCATTTCACATTAACTTGTTAGCACTTCTCGTGTAGTGAAAAATTTATAAATTATATTTTTGTTACTGTTCTAATGTAACATTAAACATTTACTGTTCTCGCGCACTAAAGGATTTTTGTTGTGTGCAAAGATAAATTTTTCCATACAAGCTCGGGTGGAAGCTTCCACGAGACCTGCTACCCGAGCCTGCTTGCAAGCAGTTGTGGAGAAATTCATGGAATAACGTGTCACACTATACTTTCTGCCGCACAAGTAAAGGCGAGTGCATTTTTTATGATATTGGTTTTGCAACTTTTGTTCAGGAAGTCTTCACTCGCGACTTCAGCTTTATCAATTTCAGAGTCTAATTGTTTTATTGTGATAATCGGTGCATGAACACGAATATTTTACATAATTTTCACACAATGCTGTTTTAGAATCAGTACATTTTTTTGCTGTTTTTTTAAATATTTGTGTTTAATGTCTTATCGTTGTTTCCCAAAACTAAATAAACAAGTATACTCTTATCACACTCTTTCCGATTAGCTAAGATTTCAACTTTTTAGGAATCCTAGAATCAAAAAATGCACACGACCAATTACAAAAAAGTGCATGAAAACTGCCAGCAGTCGGCCAAATCTTCCAAAGAACCATCTATCTAAGTTGTCATGCGAGCTTGCATGGAATCTTCCGTCGTGGCACTTGAGCTTTAGGCTGGGTTTATGCACTGCGTTTTGGTGCGTACATGTCAAAACGTAAGTCTTTGTTGTAATGCGTTTGCCATCCGCTGTCAATAAGTTTGCAAACGGACGTCTTTTTGAACGTACGTATTTGGTAAATTTGTTCATGCGTTTTTAAACATACGTCGGTAGCAAGTGAGGTGTAAATCGATTAGTTTACACTTGTTGTTGAATAGAGATAGATTATGGATCCAGCTGTAGTTTAATTGTTGCTTAAAAAACAATGTAGAAGGCAGTGGTCAGTTCAACGCATTAACAGTGTGCGGCTAGAAAGAGGAGTATTTTACACTTTATTTCATGAACTTAAGACAGTGAAAAGTTTTTAAATAACTTTCGTATGTCACAGGCTTTGATGAGCTCTTGAGCAAGGTTAGATCTACTATGAAAAAGGATCCCACCTTGATTCGTGGATTAGCCTTTGTTAGCCTTTGTCCCTGAGGGAATGTTAGTAATGACACTCAGGTAAGGACAATTTTACTCATAAAACCTTATAAATGCTTATAACTATAATTTATTAGTCAAATAGCTTTGGTTTAGCTGAAATTGCAGGTTGAACAATGTTTATTTATTTCTAATTAAGAATAATTGTAAATTCTACGCTTGTAATTTCGAGAAAGTGGCCCTTGGTAGTGTTACTAACACTGTTAGCCTAATTTATATGTTGTTTGCAGTGTATTGTTCCACATTTCAAATCATATCAGATCCTTCTTTACAAAAAAAAACAGTCTTTAGTGCAATTTCATCAACAAAGCATTCCCAAACATAATATATATTATGAAAAAACCATTTTAAAAAGTAGTAAAATTCTAAACAACGTTTTGATTGAAAAAATATACTGCAGTATAAAGTCGCATAATATGTAGAAGTTATAAGAATTAACAAGTATTTATAATTTATACATATATTGTCATTAGTTGTAATGCTGATACAATAATTTTCAATCATTCTATTGCAATATATCATTACTAACATGTATATTATGTTTGTTACAGTAAACATAAGGTGTACTATGGATACAAATTAATCTTCATGCTTTAAATTAATAACAATGATCTTAATTCAATGTTGACCATAAACCATTGCTTTAGTGAGCTATTAGACAAAAAAAATACAAACAAAAATAAAACTTCAGTCTGCTGGTTCATATCAATTGTAATGAAATCATTGACGCTGTAGTAACATGTTAGGGCAACAACAAGGCAAACATTTCACTTTAAAGAATTGCAAAACGTGTATGGTCACATAGGAAGTGGCTAATAGTACATATGAAAATAGCACACACATTTTCGAACAAAATAAAAGTAACTTTCCAATAAATTGGACAACATCAAATTGCCACCAATAATCACATAAATCTAAAATCCAACCCGATATAGTAAAAACACAATTTCATTGGCAGGTAATCATTGACAGTTCACGTGATGAGAACAGTTAATTGAGTGATAGCAAAGAACTGGAATTATTGGAAGTATTACTCATCACAGTATCCGTTGGTGAGGATGAATAATAGCTGCGTTGGTCAGTAGCAAGTGTGTTGTTTTCAGAAAACGTATTATTGAACGAAGTAACTGTTTCAGTGCGCACNAGCTGCGTTGGTCAGTAGCAAGTGTGTTGTTTTCAGAAAACGTATTATTGAACGAAGTAACTGTTTCAGTGCGCACTGGGGTCTTGTGTAGTTTTTGTTGATTGTTACTGCCAGTAGCTTGGATGTGTGTTTGGGGAGATTGTTGTAGATATGNGGGGTCTTGTGTAGTTTTTGTTGATTGTTACTGCCAGTAGCTTGGATGTGTGTTTGGGGAGATTGTTGTAGATATGCTTGTTGATTACTGGCATTAGCCTGAATGTGTGTTTGGGTCGGTTGTTGCTGATATTCTGATCTCATAATGTTGGGTAGACTTGACACGTGACGTTGCATTGGGCAGTAAATTTGTTGGAAATCCAGAATAGTTTTGTTCAGGGCCACGGCTGTGCATTGTTGAATAGAAGTTGCGGGAATTCATTTGATCAGTGTTGGTTTGGATGGTGGGTGCTGGCAGGACTCCGTACTGTGGTTGTGATTATTTGGTGTATTTCAACATTAGTTGCAATACGTCACTGCTAAATTATACTTTATCATCACTCAATTTTTTCATACTCGGCATCAATGATAAGAAGAAATTGGAACCATCATATTTATGCTGTAAAACGGTATCCTTAATTTGTTTTGACATCACATAAATATAATGTTCTAACCTATCTTCCAATTTCTTATTTTTTCTTCTAAATAGTGTACAAGTAGATGATTCGTTGGATACATTCATATCCTGTTGAAAATCTGGGGAAGCTTCAAGATCGCCATCAGGAGTACTTGCTTCCACTGCCAAGTTGTTGGCCAAGGAATCTTCTGTCTCGTTGTGGTTGGGGATTATAGTTAAAAAAAATCCAACTGTCTTGCATACACGTATTTTTTTATATCTTTGGCTGCGTCCCCAGAATTCTTCCGCATGGCTCTGTGATTTCTCACGAAAGCGTCCCTAATGGTTCTCCATTTGAGCTGCAGGTCTTTACCTGAAAGAAAACGCCTAACATGTAATTATTTTATTTATTTAAATATATGTTATGAAAAACGTTTTTATGGTTTGTTTTTTGGTTATTTGTATAGGATAATGTTCTACAATGAATATGTTTGTTTCAGATTATTGGTATCAAAATGTACTGTATATACGCTGGCCTACACTATACATTTCTGGTTGGTGTAACAACAGCAAGCATGATTGTAAAACAACTGTGCATTGCTATATGGATAGCATTACACAAATATGTGTTTGTACCCCTGGATGGGGTAAATACTTGGAGAGACATTGCGACTGGCTTTATGACAAATTGTAATATTCCTCATTGCCTGGGTGCAATTAACAGCAAGCACGTTAGAATTATGAATCCACCACTCTCTGGTTCAACGTTCTACAATTCTAAGAATTACTTTTATATTGTTTTGGTGGCAGTAGCAGACAGCAAGTACAAGTTAGTTTACGTTAACGTTGGATCATATTGTAGAGAATCTGATCCAACTGTGTTCAGCCATACAAGCTTCGGGAATAAATTGGAAGACGGTTCTTTGAACTTACCGCCTCCAGAGTGTATCAGTGTTAACAAAACCCTCTTACCATATGTATTCAATGCTGACGAAGCCTTTGGGCTGACAACATACTTTATGCGTCCTAACAATGGTAAGAACCATACTGTTCATTCAAGAGTCTACAACTATCGCCATTGCAGGACTCGAAGGTGCGTTGAGTGTGCTGTTGGTATAATCAGTAGCAAATGGCGCATTTGGCATGTGGGCTGGCGATAAGGGTAAACAATGCCACCCCTCACCCCTCATTCTCAAGTAGGACCATCCAAAACACGTACGTCTCGTGACGGATCGAAATCGTGCGTTTGCACAAACGGTCTAACTTAACTCAATGGATTTAGGTAGAACGCAAGTTTATTTCGGGATGTTCGTTTTAAATACTTGACGAATGGATTTAGCGAACGTACGTTCGAATCGAACGTAGGTCAGTGAATAAAGTGGTTCATTTGAACCAACGTACTTAGGAACGTACGTTTTACCGACGTACGCAACAAAACGCAGTGCATACAGCCAGCCTACTAGTGTTTCTGAATCAGTTGAAATTTCACAACCTCCTTGGAAGTAGGCGGACGTATATGTTAACTCCTTCGGGCCCATTGCACACACTGTACGCATGTTGCCAAGGAAGGTGATATCTGGCCGATGCTGTGCACTGCGAGGCCCAGTGCCCGGTGGTCTTCTCTGTAAGCATCTGATTCGTAAACAACGCTACTGCTCCAGATTATGATTGGTTCATATCACTATCGCCGAATACAAAGCCTACAGCTCACTGCTCACGATAACGAAACAAATACTGCGTGTTGCTTTAAGTACAGCACTATTGTAAATATGTCTTGCTGTCGTCTGAAATAAGTTGCAACAGAAATAGTAACGAAAACTATTGTTTTATGTTACGACTTGGTAATTTTTGTGTGAACTATCCGCTCTAGGGAACTCCGTAGTAAACGACGTTGAGGCGTCACTTTTGCACCAGGAGTTGAGTTGAGCTCTTAACAACGAGGTCTTGAGAGCCGACGAGGGTGAAGTGAGGTGAGAATGGAGCAGCGCCGGAATGCAAGGGTGGGGGGAAACGGGATATCCCCGAGAAAACACGCCAGCAGCGGCATTGTCCGTCACGATTCTCACTTTTCGTACCAGGAGTTTTCGCGTTCAATTCTCGGATTTATAATGTTTGACGCAAGCCGATTAGCTTACCAGCATCAATCATAACATGGATAAACCAGTTAAGGGCTGTTCATGATAAACTGAGCCCTTTTGAAAGCCCTGCTGAAGACTTACTTGTATACACATTGTGTATTGTTCCACCATTTGTAAAATTTACATTGCTAAGTGTTTGATCACGTTCGTCATGCGTCGGTCAAGTAAAACTGTGAAATGGTTAGAAAAGTAAATATTCTTATAAATGGGCCAATTCTTACACTTATGTGCGTTAAAAAAACAGAAAGCAAAAATATTATTTCAGTATTTCTAAATGTTAAACTAATACTGGTAATTCAAAAATATAGCATGGAAATACTTTCCTTCAGTAGTTACCAACTTTACTAGGCTCATTCCAGCAAGTGTGCCCGTTAAAATATATGTAGGTAGGGTCAGTGACATTTTTCAAAGGTTGATTTAAAAAGTGTTCAGTTAACCGTGAAAAGCCTTTAAAAGCCTTGTCTGTTCTCTGTCTGTCCCAGTCCCCTTTCTTCTATGATCGGCCAAAATAACCACTCGTCTTAATCATTTCATGGAGCCATATCACAGAGTAGATAAGTACACAGAGGCGAAATAGCGTGGCGGTTATTTTGGTGCAGGTGTACTCGTTCTCTGATTGACTGCGCGAGGCTCTGGGACTGTATGTTGTTCCTCGTTGGCTGGGCTGCAGGTTGCCAACTAAGTTGCCTGGTGCTGATTGGCGAACGACGTTCCGACATGTTGCTGGAAGCGACGCCATTTTGCTGGCATGTGCTGCTGTAGTTCGCAGTTGACGTTTATGTCTACCCAGGTAAGGAACAAAACGAGATTTCTTATGGGAGAGTTTGGCATAGGGAAATTTCCGCCGCTAGCGCAGTGTTCCAGAAGGTAATTTTTAATTTAAATTTTAAGATACGTGAATAATAAAAGAGAAAGATTTTATCTAGTCACGAAATTATATTATGTTTTATTTATGATTAGTACAACTATCCTGTTTTTTTTAACAGGCTTACCTAGAGGCGAAAATTTGTGGTTGCCAAACTTTTAACATTGATCTTCCTCTCCCCAACCTGTGGTAGAAGTAACCTTGTCGTGGTACAAGCGGCTCGTCCACCTCTGTAGTCGGAAGTACTCTGCGGTTAAACTGTATGCAGCGAGGGCAGGAAATTTTTTTATTCCAAAGGTTATTTTCAAAATTGCTCATTTACCACGAACCACGCATACATCCGGGGAACACGTGACCGCGCGCGGGAGTAATTAAGCGGGAAGCAGCAGTTTGGGAAGTCCCCGAGGACAGTACCCGAAACACAGTTTCCNTCCTCGACGTCGCAGTGCGTGTTATTTCTTTTCGTCTTCCCCCGCTCCGGTGGACACCGGTAATATTACGGAAATTACCTGGTCAACCAAGGCCAGCGGATTCCACCTTCCCCGCCTCTCGCGCGCATTAACCCCTAAAGATTTTTCCTATAACAAGGTCTATTAAACTCCGGCCATGCGGAACGCGCCTGATAAATGGCCGCTCAAGTGGGACGCCCATCCCGAACTAATTACAAAGCGAGCGCATGTGCGAGCGCGTACGTTATGACAAGGGTTGCTAACGCGACGGTCTTACCTCGCTGTACATTATAAGCTATTCGCCGTTAAAGGCTGTGTACCACGATAAAATTTCCCTTACAAGCTCAGGCGGAAGCCTCCACGGGACCTGCTACCTTAGCCTGCATGCAAGCAGTTATGGAAGGTTCTTTAACATAACCTGTCCAATAATATATATTGCCGCAGAAGTAAAGACGAGTGCATTTTTAAACTGTGCTACTGCAGGAACCCACTTCACTCTTTACTTCAGCATTGTGCGTTTATGCACAGAACCTAATCGTTTTGTTGTTATAACTGGAATTTTTGTTTTAAATAAACAAGAATGTTAACAATAATCTTCACACAACGCTGTTTAGGAATCAGTAAACATGTTTGCGAATTTCTATTTACTATTTATCAATGTTTTATTGTCTTACGCTCTCACTCAAAACAAAATAAACAAAATCACTCCTCCGCCCTCTCTCTGATTGGCTAAAATGTCAATCTTGTAGGAAACCTTCCATCGAAAATTGCACACTATCAATTACGAAAACGTCCATGAAAACGGTCAGCAGTCTGCCAAATCTTCCATAGAACCATCTATACAAGCGGCTATGCAGGCTTGCATGGAATCGTCCAATAAATATCTTCCATGGTGGCGTACACGCTTAATTGAGCACGTTTGAAAGCCTTACATAGGCTCTAGTATACTTTTTATTTAGTATCCTTCCGCCATATATGAAATTGACATTGCTACGGACCTGATCACATTTGTAATACGCCAGCCAAGAAAATAGTAAAATCGTCAGAAATGTAAGTATGTCAGTAATATGCAAATTCATACTCTAATCTGTATAAACCCAAAAATACAAACTTCAGTACCAATAAGTTTAAACATTGCACTCGCAATACAGACTTCTAACCCCCCACCCCCCCATCTAGGCGAACCGGGTTCGATTACCGGCGTAGTCGCTCTCGGATTTCCGCTGGTCGGTGCGTTTTCTCGGGGATCTCCTGTTTCCCCCACCCTTGCATGCTGGTGCTTCTCCATACCCACTTCACCCTCATCGGCTCTCAAGACATCGATGTTCAGAGCTGCCATAATTTCTATACTTAAGAAGTAGTTTTTTTTTTTCAGTTCGCTGCCAACTTAACTGAGAGCTTACATGTAAGTATGCGCATTATCATATTCACAGTAAACCAGGTTGCCATTGTTTTTAAAATGTTTGTTTCAAAAGTGTTCACTTTACAATGAACAGCCTTTACCAATTTTACGACTGTTTCGTATTGCATTAGTGGAAATAATGATAAATAAATACGAATTAAAACGTAGGCCCTAATCGCAAAATTGTTTTTCTCCGTGATGATGGCACTGTACCATACTCAAGTTAACAAGTTCAGCCTTTAACGTAATTTCCCCTGAAACATTTAAAATAAATATCTATAAATAACGAATATTTATAAAGAGCGCATAAGCAATTATTATAAAAACATACATTAAAAAGCAAACTTGTTTAAAGGAAATACGAAGAACGTACAGTATGCACAATTACTACCAGCAAGAAGAGCATGTTAATTCTTGCGGTGGATTGTCTCAATCGCACTCTGGAGGTCGGGAGCTCGATTCCAGCTGGCTTCACTGCAACAGGTTTTCTTTCAGTTGGTTTCCCATACGCATTTCAGGCGAATGCCGGTGCGGTTCCTTAATCCATCCACACTCAGTGCACACGATTGTGTACATAACGTATACGAAAGCCATTTTTCGCCGGTTACTGTGCACTGCGACGTCCAATAATGCCAAACGATATTTTCGCGAGTGTCTGATTCGTAAACCGTACTACTGTCCAAGGTTATGAGTGGTTCGTATTACTACAACCGAACGCAAAGCTCACAGCTTATTGGTTCTGATAACAAAACAAGAGTTCTGTCAGATAGAGTACAGCACCGAACAAAAACTGAATATTTGCAACACCGTAAACCATAACTTAAAGTTGGCTCGAAAGGGTTAATATATGGTTCTTCCAAACCCCCTCGCCTATTAGTAGAGACCTGAATAATTCGCAAGTTCGGTGACCTGCAGGCTAGACTCCACGTTCTCATCTACAACCTTACGTATATGCCACAGTGGAAGGCGGTGATTGTGTCAGCATTCTGTTGCATGTTTATTTTTGGTTCAGCGTTTTCAAAGAGGTGTCAAATTACGCCTAGATCAATTGAAGAAGTGATATAAATGCAAGAAATTTTGGACTATATCTTGTTCCGAAATTAATCAGCGATTTTTTCAGGTCCCTATCAAACAGGACTGAGATCCTGTGTATCTTATCTACAAGAGATAAGTACTGCACGACCATTTATAATTTTTTTTTTTCCTTAAACTTGGGTTTGAAATTAAAAAAGCAAATGGAAATAGAAAATGCCACGTCACTTCATTGTTTAAACACGTGAACTTGGCAGTTTTTTGGGCAGTTCTTGAGCCAATGTTGAGGACATGCGTAGATAACGAAAATCTGTATACCTCTCCTTAAGTCTATGGTTAGGGCAGGGTGTGCGTCAAACAATCATCCATACGACTTGGTCTCTTAGAACTGTGCGACTGTAGTCTATTCATGGGTACTTCCAACTTTTCTAGAGCTCTGCTGAAGTTCTATTTTCAGGCTATTCCTCCGCCTCATGCCAGTAAGGCTTAAACGAGTCATTAAGTTACACCAAAGGGACAGCGCACCTCATTCGTGCGCAACTAGTGTAATACTATTTTCCATGACAATTATTTCTTACTATGTGTTACCAACACACCTATTTTATTTCTGTACTTTTTCATACTAGTTATTATTGAATTATTACAATTTATATATGTAACCAAAAATAATATACTGTTAGTTAAGTGAAGTAAAATATGCTTGTAATGCATGTCATAGACTATTGTTATAAGCTTGCAGTCAGGCGATCACATTTCCACAAACATAACACCGGTAATTGGGACACGAGCGGAGGGCCCGAACCACAACATAAGGAATCCTCTCCAACGGGACGGAAGGCCTTGGAGTTTGTTAGTCAACACGCGCCCAATATTAAGGCGGGGAACGCGACGGACACGGTTTTTGTCCTTGGAAGGCGCTAGGAGATGAAGCGTGCCGACCGCCGTAATACGTCTACAGTCATCACCCTTCGGAGCCATGATTCAGACGAAGACGTTCTATTTAAATAGCATCCAAACTTAATGATGTTCCGTGGCTTACTTAAATTATATTTAACTCTTACTATTTCTTTGAGCTCCTCCGATTTAACTTATATTCCATGTAACGAGTTGTAACTATTATTTAAACAAGACAACTATAACCTAACCCGACCTACTTCATTCTATCTCTGAGTACTACGCATCCCCTAAATAATTAAATGTACAATTTAAACTGAACATAAAACTCTAACACTACGAAACAACCGAACACGTCATACCTGGTGTGATTTTTCGAAGGTTTGATTAAAAAATGTGAAGATAATGCGAACCGACAATACCTCGGCAGGTGCACAAAGCACTCACGCCAAACTGTGACTCAGGGAATCAGATAGAAGTTGTTTCCAAGGATTTGCTTACCTTAATACCTGACGCTAAGTTATCTGTCGTTCTACAAATCAACGCAAGCGCCCAGCACCGACGTAATCTCTATTGCGGGAACACTCGTAGTAATTGTTTAGAGTCACCTGGAAGTTAAGCATCGTTCTTTCTCTTCATTACCGTTTATGGATAAATTAAAAAGAACAAAATTTTATATTGAAAATAACACATGTTAATGTGTTTATTACGTCCTTTGTTAAATTCTCTCGTACGAAGGATAGTATTTCTTCAAGCATCTGTTTTGCTGGCCCCAAATGCAAGGTAAAAATTTTTATTTATAATTTAATATATTATTTCATGGTATACACAAAGGTCTCTTTCGCGGTTCTCGATTTGTACACTGTGTGCTCAGATTTTCTACTTGGGAATACATTTTGATGTAGAAGATAATCTTCACCTTGTCCATTTCATTCGAAGAAACATCTGTGATGTAACAGACGTCGCCGAGGTACATCAAGACTGCATTTAGCTGTCTGAGGAGTTATTCCGCGCTAGGGATATTTTATTTGTTAGCCTATTTGGCTATTAGAGAACGTGCCTCGCTAGACAATCCTATTTGTTGTTATAATTAATATATTTCTTACGTATTTAATTTAAGCTTCGTTGTATTCTCACGCTAGTATTAAGTGCTCTTCACTATGGTTTTTGGGCTGCCGGCGGTTCTAATGAGTTGTTTATTTAAAAATGAATTAATAATGGTGGATTGGGTAAGCAGTGTATCTTTAATTAAGTTATTGGTACTCTTGAGTGAGGTGTTTGTTAGAATTTGTCTTCGTATATGATTTTTAGCTTTTACCAGAAGTCCTTTGTATGTTTCCAGTGATCTTAGAATGTGTTAACCGCTAGCATTAGACTTTCATAGACCATCCCAATTTTATTTTACATTTATATACATATATATAATATCTTACGACGCCCATATATTAGTAAGATAAACCGAAATATTTAACGTTAATATTTGTAAATGTAAAGTTTCATAATTAAAATAATTAAATTAAAATATAAACTTATGAAAAAATAATTTAATGTAATATTACACAAGCAGTGAAATTTCGACGTACTTTTTGACAAATTCAGTACTAATACTGTAGTCATAATATCAGTTATGAAGACGCTTTTTGTTTTATTCCAGGCAAAAGTATTTCTGATAAAGCTGGTATGAGTGATAATGCATAGAATAGGCATCACTCCGGTAACTATGATGTACAAAAAAATAATTTCATTACGTTCTCCTTTTTAATTCTTGTTTACGTAATCGAGCATATATTTTCATTTTAATTTTAAATTTATCAGCAGAACAAATACACCTTCTTGAATTCTTGCAGTCTAATAGCGATGGATTAGCAAATACTCAGTATTTTATATTTGTTTCAAACCTTGTTCAACTTACGCATGGCGTAATTTTAAGTAGATAAAAAATTAGATTCAATAGCTTCTGAATAGCCACTTGCGTACCAAAAACAGTAAAATTGTAATATTGGCATGTTCATATTATACTCAACTATAGAATAAAATTTCCACCTCCTTTATTTTTGTTATTGACTTTGCATGAAGTTCTGCAATTTGAAAAGCTGATACAGATGTAAAATAACAAAATTTTTATTCCTTTTTATTTCTGAAAAAAAAGGGGGGGGGGGCTAAGACCTACGTACGATCCTTGCCATTTTATAAGCATGCTTTAATGTGGTTAATTTGAATCTATAATCAAAATAAAATACAGTGTAAACAAACTGGGTTGTATGACTCTATTTCGCTTTAAATATAAAACAATATTTTTTTTTGTTTAAATAAGAATATTCTGTAAGTGTAGCGCAGCATTTCATAAGACCTGGCGTGAGACTGAAGGGGCTGATGCTATTGACCTTCGCGTTCACGTGTTCCTGCAGGACACGAACTCACTTTCGCTAGTTAAATTGAATAGCCTGTCCGAAGTTGCCGGCTAGCTTAACGCAATAAGAGCGTCTCGCCCCAAGCTGAAGGAAAAAAAACTGACGAGTGATGCTTAGGTGGCTTCTCGGGAGCGCGAAAGCTTTTAGCGAAGCCACGACTTCGTCGGAGACTGCGTGGAGCCGGCCTTTTGTCTGCGGACCGGTTGCCGCTTTGTCCCGATAAAAAATAAAGGCGCTGCCGGCTCCTCGCTTCGTTATTCACACCCACGTCGACGACGTAACGCGACGAGGCGGTTCCCACCCAACCCACTAGGGCTGTGCGATATTGCCACAGAGTACTGAATAATACAGACACAGAGTGTGTATGCATATATATATACTCGTACATATAATATGACCAGCCATAGGTTGAACCACGCGTGCGTGACTTTCCACCACTAAACGTGTGGGAAAGGTTTGTTAATGGCATTGGCCACAAACATTTTTGAAGTTCTGCCAAGTATCGTTAAGTGTACTCTGGTGGGCGAACAACGAACTAACCCGTTTTGAGCAATACCGTGTTAAAACAATTACCCTTGGTTTCATCTCTAATAATTTCCGATATTTTTACATACATGATAACAATATCCTCGACATTTATTTTTCAAGCATTGAGATTTAGCATAGGTCTGTATGTCCTCAACGGGAACTAAGGTATTATTTTACCAAAATACTGACAAATATACGGTTGACCTGCCATCCACCACCGTTCCCCACAAATACCCTATTATATACAGCGTGATGATAAGTCCCTCAACATTTATGTGAAAACGGTCGAAAATGACACAAAGTTTTATGACGGTAATAAACCCACACACACTGCTACACAGCACATTACCTCATTTCAACATGACCTCCTTCCATTTCAAAGAAGACCTGCCAACTCTGTAAGGACGATCAAAAAACATTCTCCAACATATGCGGTGTAATGGTATCAATCGCACGTCAATTATATATTTCAGATATGCAAGATCTCGAACCCTAGTTCGATACACCAGCGATTTGATGTAGCCCCACGAAAAGAAATCGAGCAGGTTTACGTCTGGAGAGCGCGGTGCCCACGTGCGTTGCGATCCTATGCCTTTCCTTCTCCCTGGAAAGATTTTGTTCAAGAAATTACGAAAAATGTTCGCAAAATGTGGCGGTGCCCGATCTTGTTGAAACACGACTGTTGCAATAACACCATCTTGCTGTAACTGAGGCACCAAAAACAGTTGTAACATGTCCAGATACGTGTTGCCTGTAATCGTTGCTTCTTCAAACATAAAGAGGCCATAAATATCAGCATTTACCTATAACAACAACAAGATATATTAGCGATTTCCCACAAATGGATAGGGACTTTATTATCATCCTGTATTTTACGCCTTAGTGCCACTAACTACTGTGACGATTGTCTCGTCACGGGGATTTTTTTTGGTGACGTCAAAGTATGTGAAGGTTGGCAACACCTGCTTTTCCTTTTATATATGTTGTGTATAGGAACTTTTATTAATACGAGCCGGCCGTATTATAGTTATTATTTTATTGCTGTATGCTGTATTTAAATATATGCATTTTATTGTATTTGAAATTATGTCACGTAAATTGCATGTAGAGTATTAGGTTTTTATACGTGTTTGTTCGAGCCGCCTGGCGGCGAGAGTTGTCCGCCGTGGCCAGTTGGGCAGTGAGTGCTATGCGGCGAGCTAACCCGGGGCCGGTCAAAGATTTCACAAGGTCGAATCCCCGTGGAAAGTTAGTGTGTATGCCGAGTGACTGAAATTATGCGGACTCGAGTGATTTACGTGCATGCCCGGTCAACGTGCTCCCTTATTACAAAACGACAGTGCCGCTTATTACGTGGTTGCGTACACACAACTTTGCTGGAATCGGATGCCTACAGTGGCTGTTCCGTTTGTGATTCCGGCAGGCATGTGCAACCACGCTGGTCACGAGCAACGTACTTCGTGGGAAATGCGAACGTAAAACGTGGTGTTCTGCTGTCGACGTGGAGGTTTGCATCGGCGACGTGCCTGGGGAGGTACGTCAGCTAGTGTGTGGGTGCGCGCTGGTGCTGCCGACCTGGAGCGGAGGCCAAGCAGTGCCCGGCGAGTGGAGCTTTAGAATGGGAGTCGGCGTCCCGTCTTGGCTTCCTGTATCAACGACTGGTTGTGAATTGCAGGTACTGTGACGGCGCCTTTGTTGTTACGCCCCTACGTATTCATGGGCGGTTACGTAGACGCGAGTGTATACAGGTTGATTCTAAAATCACGGGACAAACATTGAGGGGTGGTAGAGATCACTAAAACAAACAATTATTGTATGGGAATAGGAATATATGGGCGGGAGTGACGCGTTGAGGTACAAACACAAAAACAACACATGAAATGCAACACATTGTTTATTTACAACGTCACCGCTAAATGCCTTTTTACAGCAATGTTTATAATAACTGCTCAAAACTATTACCACCGACAGTAATGCAAGCTTGGTAGCGTTGGTGGAGTGATTGGCGAACAGATTCAAATACGCTGGGAATTTCACGCACGCCACCATTGTCAGCCAATCACGCCATATGTAGAGGTCGCCGAGCATGCGTGACTGTTGGTGGATGCATTTCCAGCAACTGTTTTAACATTTTCTGTACGGAATCACTCGTTAAGTATGCTGCTAATGAACATTTTATGTTTTCGTTAATATGTTATGTTTTTATGTTCGTGCCTCAACGTGTCACTTCCGCCCATATTTTCCTATAAAATAATTGTTTCTTTTAGTGAGCTCTACACACTGTATACTTGACTGGTTATGAACACCACTACGTAGCACAGCCGCTCCTCCCTAGTTCGCAAAATAATTAAAGTAACCTGTAGACGAGACTGTATTTTGAACAGAAACAACGTAATTCTGTAATTAATACGGTGATTAAAAAAATATGCAGGCCCTATATTTATTTTGTTTACCGTACAATTAAATGCCTTAGCATTTCGTTGAAATCCTTTTCTTAGAGGCCTTACCACTGTTTGGTATTAGGGGAATTATGCTTGTGTATATTATATAGAGTGAAACAGGCTTGGAATAACCCTAACTGACANAAAATGGGGGGGGGGGGAATCCTTACTACTACTTATATATTTATGCGCTACACTAAAATTACTTTCATCAGTGTTGGCTAAGTAAGCGCAGAGGGGGGCCTGTACTGCCTTAAACGGAGTAGATAAGTAAACAGAGGCGAAATGTCATGGCGGCTCCATTGAAGTATGCGCACACATTCTCTGATTGGCTTCGTGAGGCTCTGGGAATGAGCCTTATATCTGATTGGCTACTGCATACCGCGAAAGTTTCCCTGTCGGCTGGACTGCCGGCTGGCGAGTAGGTTACTGATATACGATGTTGGCGATATGCAACATTTGCGATATCAATAAAACCGATATTTTTGAAATCGATATAAACAATATTTGAGATAACATCGACATAAATTTTCAATTCTCTCTGGGAGCGATATATCGCACCGATACCGAAAAGGTCGACATATTTCGAAACGATATTGGAAAGCGGATAAGGCACAGCCCTATTCTAGCTACTCGGCCGGGAAAAAGGTCCTGTGTGATGGCGGGGAGAGGGGTTGAAGATCCGCGAATTGGATTAGAGCCCTAAGCCCATCTCCGCACGCCTTCGGCGGCGATGACGCCCGCAGTCAAATCTTCCGACACGCCCACGTCGCGTCGCCAGTGTTTACTTTATAAACGGGAAACGAATATGAACCCTACGGTTTTCATCGATCCCCGCCATTCTGGTGCGGCGGAGCGTCTTCAGGAAGAAAAAATAAACAAGCAAATTCTTCGATCCGAGCTTAGTCACGGGTTGACTTTCACTCTCAAACCACCCCATGATCGTCGTTGTCAACACAGGACAAAAAAAAACTGTGGGTACTATATTTCCTTCCAGCCAAGTGGCCGGGTTTATAAACAATAATATGAATTCTACTGCAAATTAGTAAACCATAACTACGTCCGGAGTTTAATGGTACAGCTCCGCTACCTATATAGTGAGTCATTAAATGGGGCGAGAATAACAAAATGCATAAACGCGTAATGTCTACTGAATACCAGAATATTATATAATCAATAAAATCTTATAGAAACAACAAAATACTACACACGGTTACAGGTCGTTCACGGTAAACTGAGCGCTTTTGAAAGCACTCATTAAGATCTACTTGTTAGCATATTGTGTATTCTTCCCCCATATGTATAGTTAACGTAGCCGTGGGCCTTATCACTTAGTTCATGCTTCGGTCAACTGAAACTGAGAAATTAATATAAACGTAGGTGTTTTATAAATGTGCTAATTCTTACACCACATGCATTAAAAAAAGCATAGGAAATAATTTTAGCATTCACACATGTGCACTTAACACTTTTAATTTAACGTTAAGACATGGCACTAATTTCCCTCCGTCGGTATCAACTTAAATGGGTGCTTGCCAGTCAGTGTGTTCGTTAGAATACATGCAGTTAGGGACAGTGACATTGTTCAAATGTTGGTTTCAAAAGTGCTCAGCTAACCGTGATCAGTTGATATCTTCGTTCGTTTACTGGTAACGACCAAACACGTTTATGACTAAACTCGCATTTGTTTAATTAATGGTCATTATGAATAATATATTTGACAATTTATCACAACAAAATACTGGAAAAAGGCATACGGTAATAATATTGGGCTGAAAGATATAAGAGCCAATCAATACGGCTACGACAGAAACTGTGAACGAAACAGGGACAGCTTACATGTGTTTAGACATGTATCACTCGGAAAAAATCCACGCCCACATGAGAATCCCCATGCAGTAAATTCCCAGCTCATCTAGGCCGGGACTGAACACGATACGCAAATTTAAGCGATTTTGAAAGAAAATTATCACAATTTGTATTATTATTGTTATTCTTAAATTGCTAAGTTTAATATACTGAAAGAAAAATATTGTTGGAGGTTACAAAAACTATGTGGTCAATGTTTTCCAAGATAAACATTTGAATCTAGTAAAAAAAAAAATTGGTGGTGCACAGTAACACGTAAATTGGGGCGTACTAAAGCCATTTCGTGCCCGCTAACATGTTTGTTTATTGAAAAAATATATATTGAGTGCCACCAGTTATTTAGTTGGCAGCAATAGCATTTGCGTCACCGAGAGTAAGACATTTAGCTGTGATTGCAAAAATACGTTCACCGCATGCTTGCCGATGTATTTGGAAGTCGCCACATTCTGTCTGCCAATGACGCCATATTTGTCTGTGCTCGTCTTTTTGCATCAGGTTACAAACTAATTCACGAGGGACAGCTATTCTCAAGAAATTAGGAATGGATTGCGTAAACCCTTTATTCCAAGCAAACACGTAAATTATTCCAGAAAATACACTGAAATGCCATGTTATACGCGTGTAGTATCGTTTAGGCCCTGCTCCAGCCCGGCAAAGTGCAGCAACTCGTCGTGGCATCGATTTCACTAGTGGAATGTTGACCCATGTCGCCTGGATAGCTACCCGCGGCTCCCTGTTATTTGTAGGTGCGCGATCTTGGGTGCGAATTGACCTCCCCACAACGTCCCACCTCCCCACCACCCCACCACGTCCCATAAATACTCGATGGGGGTTCACATTGGGCGAACTATTTATTATGTAAACAGTGTTATAACCTCAGTCGATATCACGTGGTTTTCACAGTTTTGTAGGAAGAAAAGCAGTCCTATGTTGGAACACAGGGATGCTTTACTGCACTGCTGGCATGCACACTCTACCACGTATTCACTCTGAGGTGTGGAACCCAACACTTATAAGGGCTTCAAAATTTCATAGCACCGAGCTTGTAATCAAGTGGTTAGGGTTCCACTATCACCGGGAGTCCCGTCGTCTTCAGCATATGCACATGATTGTGCGATGAAGGAAATGTATGAATTTCTAATTACTGTTTGAGTGATTGAATATATTTGAGCGGGTCTTAACATCGAGGTCTTGAGAGCCGGCGATGGTGAAGTAAGGTGAGTAGAGAAGGGCGGGAATGAAAGGGCTCGGGAAAACGGGAGATCCCAGAGAAAAAAACCTCCGACCAGCAGCATTGTCCGGCATGATTCCTACATGCAAAAAT
>NQII01003820.1:82473-92653 GCA_002778355.1 Clitarchus hookeri | reverse complement strand
GGGGGGGGGGGGGACCCCGTCGAAAATCGAACCCGGTTCGCCTTGGTGGGAGGCGAGTAGTCTAAGCACTACACTACAGCGGCCCCCTTCAAACTGTTTGGCAAATTGCAAATTCCTTGACTATTAAACCAGTTAATAACCTATTAAGAATCAGGGTTTACATTCATGGATTACATGGTATTTGAACCCACGACTCCAGATACGGTAAGGCAGCGAGCGACCAACCACGCCACGCGGAACTGAGAACACGTTGAAACGGTGACTCGGTGACTCAGTCATCTTGAATTATAAATAATTTTCACTCAAGGAAATACACTTGTTAGTGAAATTAAGGCGCGAATCTCATTGCTGCTGTGAAACTATCGTTGTTTCAGTGAAACATAAAACGCCGTGTTATATCGTTTCGCTAATTCTGCACTGCATGTTTGGGTAACAGCATTATCTTTTATACTTTCAGATACTCTATCAACTGAACTACGACGGATGATGGAAAACACGTGCCATTTTTTCGAAGTTCTTAGTCGAGTATTTTACAAAAAAATGGAAATGCACCTTAAAATCTGAGTAATGCAATGAAAAACAGATAAATGTAAGGCTGGCGCGGCAGCAATAAAAAATGACAGTTATCGCCATATTTACGGGTCGTTGCGTGCGATTCTCTTAACTCTGTGTTCCNTCTTTTATACTTTCAGATACTCTATCAACTGAACTACGACGGATGATGGAAAACACGTGCCATTTTTTCGAAGTTCTCAGTCGAGTATTTTACAAAAAATGGAAATGCACCTTAAAATCTGAGTAATGCAATGAAAAACAGATAAATGTAAGGCTGGCGCGGCAGCAATAAAAAATGACAGTTATCGCCATATTTACGGGTCGTTGCGTGCGATTCTCTTAACTCTGTGTTCAATTTTTTGTGATTTCTGTCTACTTTCAGCTTCACAAGTTAGGCTCAGCTTGATAACTTTACCTTATAATTCTAAATATTCTGCAGAGGGATTCCAACAGAAAAGAATAAATGTTGAAGTATACGAGTGGTAACAAATACTTACTACGTAAAATTTTAGCGTAGCTGAACTACAGAAAAAGTACAAGCCAAGCAATGTTACACGCCAACATCGAGAACAGTGGCAATCCCTGCATCATAAGGTTCCTAGTTGAATTATTCCATTGATACTAGACACGTTTAGTTTTTAGGCTAAAATTTATGTTAGTTAAGTATATGAATACCCAACCTTAAAAATTCTGAGAACCAATATTTTTATAAAAGTTGTGGTTAACAGCACTAGTATTCGACCGTAAAACTCACTTATACCTCAAAAGAAAAACACCTATAAATATCACACTAATTAATGATTTATGTCAATATTAGTATTATTTGAATTATACACACTTCTATACATATATATATAAAAGTATTCCTAATTATTAATTTACCAAAGCCATTTAAAATAACAATATATAACAAAATAAATTTTCATAAACTTGCAACTTGTCACACATGTTTATGATATAATTTAACGAGTAGTTTTACACTTGAAATTTTGTAAACGTCTTAGCGTCAGGTTTACTGTACGTCATCGCAGTAAGCGAGTCATAATTGTGGATTTCCTTTGGACTTCATTTGCTTCATCACACATTTAAGTGCTGCCAAATAAACGTGTAATTTTCATTGCTGGGTGACAACGATGGTCCATTTCTTTACTTACACCAAGCAATGAACATTACACATTTATTAGGCAGCACTTATTTCTGTGATGAAACAAGTTCGCTTAATTAACCACTTGCTTCATTATAAATGATGCTCTTCAATACACATGTTTTCCCCAGGCACGTTACTCTTGCAGCATCCAGAGACTTGCACTGAAATCCTCTTCGAAAGCTGCGCAGTCTTTGTTTACGCACGACAATATTCCGTTGTTTTTCCGAGACTGTAGGGAATTTAACCAGTCGACACACCGCATAGCTCGTCTAGGCTAAAATGAGCATTCATCGTGTATCCAAACCCATAGTCGTTTCCTTTATTGCAGTTAGAAGCATTTCAGCGACATTAAATTTGTAGTCGACGCTACTTATAAACATGGGAAACCATTCCGTTTTGAAACGGTAATATTTCCCCGGGGAGCTAAAGAAAACCACGGTCGTTGTAAATAACTCTTATTTGAAGCTGTTGTCCTCGGCGGGCCATGCACGCTCAGGCGTCATGCTTGTTTGTCAATAAGACGGGCTGATGCTGGAGAGCGTATAAGACCTTCGACCTACCTCGGTTAACGAGCTCCGAAGACTTACTGGTTTGGAGTACACTGTAACCAGAAATGTTTATTCTTTAACTAGCCCGCCTGGTGCTCGAACTGTGTTGCAGTGTGTTTGAAATCTAGGTTTTTTTTTTAAATTGCCTGTCGGTTACTTCCAAGATGTCACACACATTAGAAACGCCATTTCACAGCACTCCAACACAGTTAAAAACGGCTTTTTCAAAGGGCTGTGTCTCGAAATATGCGCGTTATATACACACATAAGTAATCGAGAGGCATGAATTGAACCTTTCTGCAGACTTTCCACCAATAAAATTATAGGGTCACCACTGAAAGTCCCACAGGTACACGCAGTACGGCGAGAACACTGCATGCAAATTCAGAGCCCTGCTCATAGCAGCGATTGCGCACTTGTAGTGCGTGGCAGTGTCGCCCTTATAGCTCTTGCGCTTCTCGGCCTCAGACGCGGAAAAAAGCTCCAGGCAGACGGACCACTTAAGCCTTTCCATGCCTAACCATTCAACGTAATATTCAAACCTAAAATTAAAAAAAAAAATATATATATATAAAACCTTTCTTCGACCTTAGTTTACATGTCTTTTGCTCTAATGCTTACGGAAACAAAATAAAGACTTAGTTAACAAAAGAAAAAAGCCGGAAGTATGGTAGATACATTTATTTAGCTATTCATTGCATATTTAATGTATTTCCTTTCTAAAACTAATAGATTGGTGGGAAGTTAATTCGCTTTCACAGCTACTTCTTAATCATAATTTACTTTAAAAAAATGTCATCGCTTAGTTTGCTGGTTGTGGACCACTGGTTTAGTGTGCTGGCCGTCCGTCAATTAAATTCCCGGTACAAAACGAGAGTGCTAACAATAAAAGGTGTAAAATGAGGGTGTTGACAAAATAAGGTAAAAAACTAAGGTTTCGACAAAATACTGCGTAAAACGAATGTGTTGAAAACAGTCAATTAAAAAACAGTCCAATATTCACAAATTCAATCCTAGAAGGAGGCTGCTAAATTGTGGCACAACAATTATATATCAAAAAGAAATATTTTAGCGACTGCCATATTCGATACTGTCACAGTACCTTTGGACATGGATATTTTTTATTTCAATCCAGTGTCGATTTTACAGGTTACGTCAGTTTAGTTGTAATTCGCCCCTTGTTAGACGTCTGACAAAAAGCGAAAGTTTTATAAAATTCCATTGAAACAAATAAGCATCATTTTTGTCAAAACTTATTACGTAATGTTAGGTCATACTAAGTCATATTTCGTATTATATTTCCTTTCTCATTTTGCACAGGGCATTCCATGGCATTTTGTCGTAGAGTTCATCTTAATCCTGTCTAGTTTGGTAATTGATTGCTTGCACTTCGACATTCTGACTACGACTAGTTGTTATCTTATGGGCTCATTTCTCAATTGTCGACGTAGAGTTACTTGCAGTGCAGGGCGTTTGTTTCTCCGGCGCTCCCAAACTGAACCCGTTCACAATCGGCTCAGTTTTCAGAGAGTAGTGTGATAGATTCCATATGTTCACCAGGTGCCGTTACAGATATGACTCCTGTACCTTCACAAGTTCACTGAAATCACTTCAATTATGTTTCATGTCAATCGAAATCATCAATGACTCTGAATAGAATCAGGTTTATTTTTGATCACAGCACGGGACCATAAAAAAAACTAATTATATATATTTAATTCAATTTCACGTGGTTTACCGTTCGCCCGTCAAGTGGGAACAAATTTTCAGCTTCTGCCCCGTAGTTGAAACATCTTTTACGTAACCGTTTGTGTCGCTATACTGCAAATATGAGTAAAATATTAAAATTTTTGAAATTATGCTTGCCGAATTGTCAGTTTATAAGATGCTGCGGACTGACGAACACAGGCATAAAATGGGGATGACGAAGCGCGCGCGCGTGCGCACACACACACACACACACACACACTTCCAAGTTTACAATTAGCTTATAACTTATGGTAAACTGCTTGTCCCAGCCTTCTTAAAATGTATTTATTTACAGGCATTTACGAAACCTACATAAAATAGGTGTTCCATTCGTACATAACCTTACGCACAAACATACAACATTCAGTAATAAAGATAGATAGATAGATGGATGGATAAATAGATAGATGGATGGATAGATGGATTGATATATACACACACACATATATATATATATATATATATATATATATATATATATAGAGAGAGAGAGAGAGAGAGAGAGAGAGAGAGAGAGAGAGAGAGAGAGAGAAATTTTAAATGAACATGAGTATGGTCACAGAAAGTTTGAGTTTTGCTTCCCTTGTCAAAACAAGAAGCTGATGCCTGTGCTGACGTAAAATAGGGAATCGACTGTTTAGAAGTAGACCTACCTCGGAAATAGTCCAATTATACGATGATCTGTTCAAATTACAGTTGAATCAGAACTGTACAAGATAGTTCGCGAGTGTGCCACACCGGTGGACAGATGTAGGTATTAAAAAGGTGGAATATTAATAATTTTTCACTGTACCCTTGGTTGCTCTTCTATGCTTGTTGAAGAAAAAAGTTATGCTCATAAGGATATTACAAATTTCGTATGGTAATCCAGTTTACATTCCATGCGTTCACATTAATTTTTAAGTAGTTGACAAAACCATGAATAGTTTTACAAATTTATCCGTAATTTCATTGTCTGTAGTAAAAAAAGAGATACTGAGTGAAAATCCGTTACTGCGATAATCGTTTGCGTATCAGTCAGAGTAGTGCAGTTTTCATGGGTATGGGGTGATTTCCACTGAATGTATTTTGAAATAGTATTCATTGCCTGTGTATTAGATTTCTTTGAATACGTCATGTGTTAGGCTTTGGAACATATGGTTAATTCTATTTTCTAAACACTAATTTTATTGGCTAATTCGAATTATGCGTGGGCGAAGCTGCAGCCGGAAGGTTTTAGTTTCAGTCTTCCACGCTCAAACCAAACCACGAACTCAAATTCCCGATGGCCGAAGTCGTGGGATAAAATTTCGTTTATTATATATTTGCCAAACTCTTGTTTTACCGACAAAACGCTATTTTCCTGCCAGGCAAATTCGCGAGTTACAGCTTGTTATCCGCGTGACAGTATATTTGTAATTGGCAAATAAAACCTGACGTGATTGGCGTAAAAGCTAAATATAATCATGCAAAAGGATATATTAATTAGTTCATCATACATTTAGTTTTAAAAATCTGTTAAAATTCATTACTTTTTACACAATTTTAGATTTAATTTCGTGTCATATCTGCAACTATCACTAATTCGCTCTTACTTGTGATGACGTTTTCGGAAACAGCTCACATTTCCACATATTTTCATTCTTAGGAAAAGCTAATTTACAAAAATCCAGGGACAGTCACAAATGAAAATTACATAAAAACTATCCTACCTTCAACGATTTTTAAAAGAACGCAGAAACATCTCTGTTGCTGATCATATAGGAAGCTCATGTCATAATTTTTTTAAGTGTAAACTATGCTATTTATGCAGTAGAGCTATGATTCACATAGGAGTATTCCAGAAAGACTGAAATGGTGATTTTGACTCGCAATCAAGCAAAATGTATGGAAGTTATATTTTTAGGCACATACCGTTGCATACAATGTATTCACGCTAACCAATGGCTGGTACACTGGAGAGCCAAAAAAAACTGGTATAGACGTGCCTATGCAAATAACAGAGGTATGGAACAAATCAGAGTAACGCGATGCAATCGGCAGCGCCTATATAAGACAACAGGCGTCTGACAAAGTTGCTAGATAGGTTACTGCTCGTACAATGGCAGGTTATCGAAATTTAAGTGAGTTTGAATGTGGCGTTATAGTCGGCGCATGAGAGATGGGACAGAGCATCTCCGAGGTAGCGATAAAATTTGGATTTTCACGTACTACCATTTCACGAGTGTACCATGAATATCGGGAATCCGGTAAAACATCAAATCTTCGACATCGCTGTGGCCGGAAAAAGATCGTGAACGAACGGGACAAACGACGACTGACGAGAATCATTAAACGTGACAGACGTGCAACGCTTTCTCAAATTGGCGCAGATTTCAATGCTGGGGCATCAACAAGTGCCAGGGTGCGATGGACCATCATTAATATGGGCTTTCGGAGCCGAAGGCCAACTCGTGTACCGTTGTTGACTGCACGACACAAAGCTTTACGCCTCACCTGGACCCGCAAACACCGCCATTGGACTGTTGATGACTGGAAACACGTTGCCTGGTCTGACGAGTCTCGTTTCCAATTGTATCGGGTGGATGGACGTGTACGGGTATGGAGACATCCTCATGAATCCATGGACCCTACATGTCAACAGAGGACTATTCAAGCTGGTGGAGGCTCTGTCATGGTATGGGGCGTGTGCAGTTGGCGTGTAATGGGACCCCTGATACGTGTAGATACGACTCTGACAAGTGACAGATGCGTAAGCATCCTGTCCGATCACCTGCACTCATTCATGTCCATTGTGCATTCCGTCGGACGTGGACAATTCCAGCAGGGCAATGCGACACCCCACACGTCGAGAGTTGCTACCGAGTGGCTCCAGGAACACTCGTATGACTTTAGACACTTCCATAGGCCACCTAAATCACCAGACATGAACATTACTGAGCATATCTGGGATGCCTTGCAACGTGCTGTTCAGAAGAGATCTCCACCGCCTCGCACTCCTATGGATTTGTGAACTGCCCTGCAGGATTCACGGTGTTAATTGCCTCCTGCATACATTCAGACATAATTCGTGTTCATGCCACGTCGTCTTGCGGCACTACTGTATGCTCGCGGGGGCTCTACACGATATTAAGCAGGTGTACCAGTTTTTTTGGCTCTTCAGTGTACAAATATAACATGGTGATCCCCCCCCCCAACCCTAATTCATTTTTACGGCACGGCACAAACTACGATAAACGCCACACTACCTACGGCAGGAAAAACGGATGGTGCAAGGTTTAATCTTTTACTCGACAACTTGTCTGTTTTTCGGTTTTTTCCTCGCCGACCGTCCCGTACATATTCACGTGCTGCGTCAGTTCACGGTGCATTTGGCGAGGTAAGTGAGCTGGCCTTGGCTTACGCTGGAATTGTGTACGACCAAAGATATTCCCGGTATCCACACCGGGGAAGGTTTTGTTGAATTAAACAAAGTTTGTTCGGTGCAATCATATTAATTGTTTGTATATGGGCAATTAATTATTTCGTTGCAGAAACCAGATTATTTTGTTTTTCATCCATATTTGGTTATTTGGTTTCCACAAACTTGGAAGATTTTGTCTGTTCGAACTAAAAATTTGTATGGCTCTGCGTATATTAAACGCTTTCGGTTATCGTAAAAAAGAAGTGTGAGCAAGACCGGGTTTCGGACCCGGAACTTTTTCACCAGAATGATACGCCTTAGCAACCTCTGCTAACTTGACTACTGACAGGAATTGAATGCTTGTAGATAAATAAATTCCTTACATCGGACATGAGCGTAAATAAATGTTTGCGAGTATTACAGGTTTCATTTTTTTTTCTGCTGAAATTGTTTTACTAGGATAGTTTAAGATATTATAAAGCATCGATAAATGCACAATCCTAATTGTCATGAAAATTGCAAACAAACTCTCGAACCAGATTTTCAGACGAAGGCTATCAAATGACCCGATTACCTTGCAGTCAACCAAATAAATGCCAGTTCTGCACCAAGCTGATTTTGTTACCGCAACAAATTCTGTAATAATATATATAAGAATATTCTAGGCAACCAAATGCTTTATTCGCTTCAAACGAAATATTGATTTGATTCGTGATATTTATAATGTTTACGGTGCATTGCCAACCCGATTATCTGAACGTCCTTGTAAAATAGTTGTGTGTACTAAATGCATATAGATGATGGAACAACCAAATTTTTCGACTGAAACAATAGTTTTTAAATTATTTATTTGGTTCAAAGGAACGAAAGTAGATGTTTGGATCGATAGCAGATTGGTTGAGTGACCAAAATATTATTTATTATTTACAAGTATTTTCCAAGGAAATTGAGTTTGTATCTGCAACTAAATCTTTCTCTCAGTGCGGTCAATCAAATATTTTGTTTCAGGTAGATTGTCTTGCCATGGAAAAAGATTTCTCTTTAAATAAATTTCATAATTTGTTAGGCGAAGAAAATATTTATTTTAATTTCAAATATTATTCATTCAAACAAAATATTTTCTTAAGAGCAATCACATACTTATTTGACCATGCAGAAATAAGTATTTTTTTGGGTGGACCACGCTTTTTTCTCACTATGATTTCCTCTCGCCCACAGTCCCTGGAAGATGTGCCTAGAGCACTGTGTTTTATTTTCCGCTTTTCCTCGTCCTTTCCCCGCCAAACCACTTCTCGTATTCCTTATGCGCCAGGAAATCCGAAAGGCAAAGCCGGACAGCAGAACTGCCTCCGCTATGCACCTCCACCCGTCCAAACCCATCGCCTGGAAAAACACTGCGCACACATGAGCTGTACAATTTAACTGAACGAGACAAAGCAAAAGAGAAACTCAGGTGAAAGCATTTCGGGGAAATGGGAGAAAGCTTGGAAGGTACAAAAGCGGATGATGCTAAGAGCGGAAAGGGATTTTCTTTTAGTACGGAATGTTTCAATGTTTCAACACGCCAAGAAAAACAAGTGCAAATGCTTACTCTCTAACCCTACTACTACTTTGATTTTTAGCCATGACGTTACTTGAAACAGTACTCATAGTCCTTGCGTCAAGTCATAACAAAAAACCGGTAGTTCTCTTTCTGCATACTCCCCTCCATACAAAGACTACCATTAACTTTCGGGTGTTATTAATGCCCCTTCTGATATTTAATTCACAACATTATATACTTTTTCAATCAAACCTTTGAAAAATCACCCCACGCATGGTTGTTTCCCAAACATGTCTGTACCACAAGCTTTTTATAACTGTTTTAACGGAAAAATACCTCTTTTTTATTAAATTGAAATTTTGCATGTATATTTATCTGTCGCTTTGGTATGATTTTCTAGATTTGGTTAAGCTTTGTTCATAAGGCGGAGGAATATCCTGAAAGTAGAATTTCAGCAGGGCTTCAGAAAAGTTGGAAGTAACTGTGAATGGAATATATATATATATATATACGCTACTCGCCACCTGTAGTATACAGGGTGGTTTGTAGGGTACGTGTTACCTTTACCAGGCACAGACTATGGGTGCCTTGGATGTTGAACAGGGGTAGTACACAATAACTTCATAACGTCTTGGTCTTAAAAGGTTTTTATTTTACCGGAAATTGACACATATTTTACTGAACCTGCGAGACTGTTCCCTGCAAGTTGTGAGCCTGGAGAGCGGCTTAAAGTACTCGTTATAACTGCTGGCGACGTCGTGTGTGGAACGTTAGGCGTCGGGGAATGTTCCTTGAGCGACGTCACTGGTACTTAGCTGTATTTGTAGTTCTGGGTGTTCCGGCGGTAGGTTGAGGTCCGGTAAGTGAAGCGGCCCTTCACAGGCCCTCGGCTCGGCTTCGGTGATGGCTCTCCACGACTGCTGTTCCGGGGTTCTTTCCTTGGCGAACTCACGATCCGACTGACTCTCGCGACGTCCCGATCCGACTGACTAACTTCGCGTCCCGGTTTGGTGCTCCGGACGAGCCCCCAACCGACTGCCGCCTCTCGGCGCGGGGTGTTGCTGGTCCACTCACGATACGACTGATTCGACACTACTGATGCTACTCCCATCACACGAATGACTAACTTCGCATCCCGGTGTGGTGCTCCGGGCGAGCCCCCACACGACTGCCACCGCTCGGCGTGGGGTGATACTGGTTCCCTCCTTTTCCCACAAGTTGGCTTTTAACCTCTCTCAATTCCCCCCCCCCCCCAA
>NQII01003820.1:34867-75729 GCA_002778355.1 Clitarchus hookeri | reverse complement strand
ACATCTACATAATCCACACGGACTCTAGGGCGAGATGAGGGCATCTCGCTAGTGAACATTGGGGGAATTGTTACGTTGTGGTCAGGCCTTAGCACTTGCCGAACGGACTAGTGTGGAAGTTTGTATTTGCTCGCCCTATGCAACGCCACCATTTGGTCGTCGAAAGTTGCAGAAATCCCCTCCACCGGTCACTGAGCGCGACCGCCGAACCGCGCGCTTGATATAGGCCGTCGTTAACCGTCTCGTCGTCGTCATTCATCATTAGTCCTTTGGCGACCCGACCAGCGGAGCAGACCAGGAAGATGGGTGTCCGGCCGTCGCTAACCGTCTCCTAGATTCAGCCTCCGGCAACATTAACAAGGTGATGACGTTCCGGTTAGGGTTATTTAAAATGGCGTGAGTGAAGTAACAATAAACATAATATTAAATTCAATGTAAAGCTCCCCCGGTCAATGCTAATATAAATAATAATTGTATAACCGTAAATTGTAATAAATTCATCAGATACTGTTTTGCACTACCGAATTAACGAGTCATTATTTGAGTTACGCCCCCAGCATATTCTCTCATAATCTTTCATGTACGAATTGGCTGAAAAGCTAGTTCGTAACAACGTCATATTAAAAAACTAGTTTTAAGTATTTTTTATGTGTCTCGCGTTTAGAACTTGTTTCATTAACAGTTTTTTTTTAGCAGTTTCGTTTATATTTTTTTATTAAACTAATTGAATTATGTTTCAAAGCGTAATCAACTGACACAAGCCAAACCACAACTAACATGTATGGGGTTAGTCACCGCCGTCGGATATACGAGATGATCACTTGAAAACACGAGCATTGGCCATCAAAAGGGACAAAGGCGCTTTCTCATATCGTATGCACGGTACTGTGATGATGCGAATAACGAAAAAAACTGTCACCGCCCTGCTGCGCAGTAAAATAAAACAGCTTAATTAAATAAATTATTTTAATTGTAATGCTGGAAATGGGAACGAAAAATCTCGATTAGCCGTCCAATATACCCTCTCTTATAAATGTACACAGGGTGCCTCTCGTATTTAAAGTCTGTCCGACTGTATCTCAGCAATGACATTGATTCGTAAAAAAAAGTCCGGAAGTGGAAACGATTAGATGAAAATTAGAAATGCATTTTACAAAACTTACATCTCTTCGCGATGAATGGAAAATCAACTGGGAATAACGTCTTCCAAAACATTAAATTCCAACTTGATATTTAACATTCATGAACTGATCACACATACGTAGCATAAAACCAAAGATTAAGTATCTCACGACCATCGAGCAAGATTACTTGGATAATTTGGAAACAAATCACAAAGAATATAAATAGGAACAGGCCTGACAATACCTTCCCTCTAGATGCCAATACTGGCTCATAAAAATAAATAAAATTTCTAAATACAGAAGAAATAGTCCATATAACTCGTAGATACAGTTTATTCCACACAGTACTGGATTTTATGTCACGCACGTGAATGACAGAGCAAACAGATCTCCCTAGTTATGGTTGACTCCGAACCACTGGATTTCGACTAGGTTTTCAAATTCTGGCCGAGTCTTGTCAAAGGAGAATGAATGCCTGTCTGTATGTCATCCACACCACACGAGCATGACGCTCTCGGTGATTATGACCACAGAGGACGAATTATATAACAGCACTGAAAACAGCAGTACCTTATTATCACACTGATCCTACAAGTATCTCAGGAGAGGCTGTTCCTAGCGCATAATGACGTACTTATATCATCCAATCAAGCTCACGCAAGTTTTGGCCACGCTTGTGGAGCAGAAATGGCTTTAAAATATGCTTCTGTGGAACACATAACTGGAAACTTCCGTCGAAGTCATGCTGAGTGTTGCCAAGTATAAAATCCTCAACTTATGAAACTGCTATAGTCCATTCATGGTTACTTCCAACTTCTCTGCAGCCCTACTAAAGTTCTACTTCCAGGATATTTCTCCGCCTCGTGCAAACAAAGCTTAGCCAAGTTTAGAAAATTACACCAAACGGACAACGCACTGAATTCGTGCGCACTCAATGCAATAATATTTTGAATAAGAACTATTGTTCTTACTAGGCATTACCAACACACCTGTTTCGTCATTGTTTTATTAAAATTAATTATAACTAAAATATTATTTATCGATAAAATATAATAAAAAGTTCCATTTAATCAATAATTAGGTACTGTTACGTTAACAGAAGTACAAAACGCCTGTGATACGTGACATATTTTAGAAATAACCAAACACGTCACACATGGGGTAATTATTCAAAGATTTAATTTTTAAAAATGTGAAGAAACCGCGAAAAGACTATACTGCTGTTAAATGTGTACAAGATGGAGAAGAACGCGACACAGTCGAAGCAACCATCTTGTCAACAATTACCGGTTGGTCAGAAATTTTCAATCAAGTATATTTCCTGTGTCAGGGAAAAGGTCTTGTCATGCCCATTATGTCTTTTATCTAAAAAAAAATGTTGGTGTATGCGTGAGTGTATGTATATGTGTACACATATGTACATATAGATATACATACACACATGATAAGACTTTCCACTAACACGGGAGAAATACTTTATTTAAAATTTCTGACCAAACGATATTATTTTCCTTACAGTACTGAGATAGTTGTCAATATAGTTATTTATAAATTACTTGACATGAAAGAAAGGCGTTCCCGATTACTAATATTCAGTTATTTAACTTTTCAGAAGGCCAGGAGTACCTACAGTTTGCCAGTAGTCTGGCGTTTCCTCGATTATGTCCCGTAGGCTGCCCTCGTTCCTGCAATGTGGCAAGAAAAAAATTACGACTGATAAGCGACAGAAATTTGTCGAGGTAAACGAGAAATCCGCCGGTCAACCGCAACGTCCGCCACGTTTTCCCCACGCGTAAGTCCGGATTCAAATCTGCATGAGATCTGTCTGCAGATGACAGCGGAACTGCTGTTGCATTATGTAATTATCGACAGTGGCGCAGCCATTGTAGCAGAAATCACCTCGATCAGGTGGAGATCGAAGGGACTGTATAAAAATAAACGTTGGCCGTGTTGCGTCCGATTCTGTCTTTTAATGCAATGTTAGAAAAACACATTTTGTAAAATTACGGATAAATGTCGTTGGGGAAATAAATTTCCAAGCTAAACCGGGATTTGTATATAAAACCAGTTTTCCGCGAAGTTTGTGGAAGTTTCTGTGAATGTGTGGTACGGTTCGTAAATTTACTATTTTTTTTTGTGGTAAATAAAATGGTATTTAAAATAATTGCATTTTCGTTGTATAGGTGTTGCATAGTATAAAATACTCAAATTTTAAATTTTTTTAAATTTAAGCGTGATTTGAATACGAATGAAAAACACACTACCTTGAGAATTATCTATGCATATGTATGTATACCGAGTTTGCATACTCGACTAAACGAAGTTTTAATATTCCCGTTTAAATTACACACGCGTACTTCCAGTTTTTCGTTTTGCTTGAGGTTCCAAGCGTATCCCAAATACTCTGAGCCAACGTTTACAGTGTAGATAAACGCCTTGAATGGAAACCAATATCAGTAATATTATGTGAATTTATAATTAAGACAGTTCTTTTTTATTTGTGCTAATTAGGGCTTGATCTTTCGTGTCTTTCGGCTGACCATGGACGTCCTTATAGAATATAGAAACCTTGAAATACAACAAAAAATGGCACAAAATATGCGTATATTGCTCGGGATTCAAATATGGAAACCACTGCCGGAAACTGTCAGAATAAACTCCCTAACATTTTCAGTTGTAAGTAACTGTACGGTGTAATCGAATGCGTGTTGTCGCTGTGAGACGTTCTCGCAAACACAGTTTCCCAGTGTCCTTCCAACTCCGACTTTACGTGCACGTAACGGAATTATCTGAAGTAACTTTGTTTTCAGCCGATGCGTAGTCTTGGCTCGCTGAATAAGTCAAATAAATGCGCCGTATTTTACGTCCCGGCAGTAAAACCAAGCAAATGTTGAAATTTATCTCGGCTAGGAAACGAGAGATTACATTTTTACGGCAGTCATTACCCTCNCCCCCACCACCGTCCCTACACCGCAGTTAACTAATGCGCCATTACATACTTCTTGAAACTCTTGAAAGTTTATTCCCTTTGCATTTCTCAAAACGGAATCAGAAAAAATAGGCCGACAAATACAAACTCCTGCAAAAAAAAAACCACTTGAATAATGTTTTGCTTAGCTTGGAGACTTACGGATATGTGGTTTTAGGGCCATACAACATGCACAAGCTATTCTTCTTGTACACTCATATGCTTTTTTTTTCTTCCGGAGAGTAACACACTGTGTTTTTTTTTTTGGCAAAGCGCCTCTTTAAGACTTCCTATTAAGCTTCGTGTCATTTTATGATGAAAAATTTACATGCTTGGGTGCGCTGCTGGTTCTCACACTATTAAGGATAAGTGCCTGAATGGAATGGAGTGTAGTGGAGAGATGTGGACGGCTTTTAACATCGAGGTGTTGAGAGCCGTTGAGGGGAAGCGAGGAGAGTATGGAGCAACGCCGGAATGCAAAGGCGGGGGGTAACGGGAGATTCCCGAGAAAACCCGCTGACCAGGGGCATCGTCCGGCACGATTACCCACATGCAAAAATCTGTGAGCGACCCCGCCGGGAACCGGAACCCGGTTCGCCTATGCGTAAGAGGTGAGTAGTCTAACCACTACAAGACCGCGGCTGTATAAGTGCCCGAATTTTCACACCTGACAGCAGTTGCAGTTTCCACTCTCGAAAAAATATATAATTTTATTAAAGAATCTAGAAACTAACGCTTTTATATACACGTTGTTATGTTTCCTAAATACATTTATTAAAAAGGCAACGTTTACAAACATCAAGCAGGTTTTAACTAAAACATATTCACCGAAGCCGTGCATAGTAATTGGCTGCCCAAGCAGGCGTTCACCACAGCAGCACTTGTGCATTTTGTCCGCCTGAGGCAGCCCTACAAAACTGCGGAGGTCATGTTTACTGTTGCCAGCGCCTGGGAGAGAATTAATTTCGTTCGCGTGTTTGCTACCTAATTTCCTTTATGTAAGGCATTCCATTAGGACGCCGCGACGCCGCCCTCGGCTATTCCAATTAACGTCTGTGGCTAAGCTTCCCTCGCACAGATAGTTTGCGTCTGGTATAGCATTGAGCAAAGTGATGGGTTATTTACGTATGATTTGTTTGTGTGCTTGAACCATATGGGTATAGGCGCTAGAAAATTTCCCCGAGTTCATTTGAAGACATGCAACACTTTGCACTAAAGTAGATAGTAGAGAGGTTTGTACGACTCTTAGCATCGATGACTTGAGAGTCGATAAGGGTGAAGCGAGGTGGGTATGGAACGGGGTCGGAATTCATGGTCGGGGGAAACGGGAGATCCCCGAGAAAACCAATCTGACCAGCGGCATCGTGCGATTCTCAAATGCAAAAATCCCCGCCGGGAATCGAATCAGGTTCGCCTCGGTGGGAGGCAGGCACTCTAGCCACTGCGCTACCGTGGCCCCTGTATGTAGTTAAGTCACTTTTACAGTTCAATCACAGTTTACAAAGCATGCCCTAGAGGCTCTGTAAATAACGACCCTCCAAGCAAATAAGCTACTGATTTCCTGCTACCTGGTCACGGCTACAGCCACAAAATTTGTAAGTACGCAGAGCCAAAATGCCATGGCGTTGCCTGTGATGTCGGCGTAGTAGTTTTCTGATTCGCTGCGCGAGGCTCTGGGAACGAGTCTTGTGTCTGATTGGCTACTGAGTGCTGCGAAAAGTTCCCTATTGGCTGGGCTGCCGGCTGACGAGTAAGTTACGATGCGTTTATTGGCGAACAGCCGCAGCGTTCCGGCATGGTTTTGTCTAGTTGACATCATTTCGCTTGAGTGTGCGCCTGATGGAGTTCACGGAATAAGTAGTTGTTTCACCTCTTCATTTTTAATTATTCTGTGTCCAAGGCGTATCTAAATCGTTATACAGTTGCAAAAGTAAATGAAATGAACACTTTTTTCGAGTCTGGCTTGACCTAAAATTAATTCACTAAACTTTCCTATCTTTATTTAATTATTTTAATCTGCCCTTTACATGGCGCGCTTATGTTTTCGCATTGTTAATGGATGATTATTGAGGTATTGTTGAACAGTGCTTCATCCTTTGAAGTTTTTTTGTATGTTACGTCAACTACACTTTGCTTTAACGTAATAATTAATTGTCAGAACAACAATTTTTTTTTCAAACGAACATGACTCCGAGTGAGTTTTATTTTTTGTGCTTTTCATTGGTGTTCAAGTGGCTATATTAAATTTATTGTTAGGTTTCATTGTGACTATGTTCCCGGGGAAACATCCTCTGTCTGTGAGTCTCGTTGGCATATATATATAATTGACTGGCGTTATTTTGAAGGCAACTTTAATTTGTGAAGATCTTTAACAGTTTTTGAGTCTTAAGAGCTCATGTGAATGAGCTTAATTTACTTTTCGGCATAGTGTGATGAGTCCGATGTGTTGTCAGAATTTTAAAGGTTGATTTCTAATCCCTCCATTCAATATATTTACTTTGCTAAGTAGAATGTTGCAAGAGACGATTTCCTTAGCCTACAGGCCTGGGTTGTCTACGAATTCGTTGTCAAGCAACTGAGACTAATCTTTTTGGTTACTCTAAGGTAATTTTAAACCTGAAATAGTAAATAATATAGCCAGAACTTAATTATTGATGATATACTTCCTGAATGGCTTTAATGGAGTTTCTGCTGATATTCAAATTCAGCGAGTAACTTTTCACTTTGTCGCTTGACCACTGCCATTGTTAAAATTTGCTAATTTTACGTAATATACGCTGAGGTGACAAAAGTCATGGGATAGCAATATGCAAATATACAGATGGCAGTAGTATCACCTACAAAATGTATAAATGGGCAGTGCATTGGTTGGGCTTTCATTTGTAGTCAATAGATTCATGTGAAAAAGTTTCTGACGTGATTATGGCCGCACGGCGCGAATTAACAGACTTTGAACGCGGAATGGTGGTTGGAACTAGGCGCATGTGACATTCCATTTGGGAAATGGTTAGGAAATTCAACATTCCGAGATCCACAGTGTCAAAGAGTGTGCCGAGAATACATAATTTCAGGCATAACCTCCCACCATGGACAATGCAGTGGCCGACCGCCCGCACTTAATGACCGAGACCAACAACTTGTGCGCAGAATGGTCAGTGTTAACATACAAGCAATACTGTGTGAAATAACCGCAGGAATAAATGTGGGACGTACGACGGACGTGTCCGTTAGGACAGTGCGGCGAACTTTGGCTGTACTGGGCTATGCCAGCAGAAGACCGACTCGAGTGCCTTTACTAACAGCACGACATCGCCTGCAGCGCCTCTCCTGGGCTCGTGACCATATCGGTTGGCCTCTAGACGACTGGAAAACCGTGGCTTGGTCAGATGAGTCCCGATTTCAGTTGGTAAGAGCTGATGGTAGGGTTCGAGTGTGGCGCAAACCCCACGAATCCATGGACCCAAGTTGTCAACAAGGAACTGTGCAAGTTGGTGGTGGCTCCATAATGGTATGGGCTGTTTTTACATGGAATGGACTGGGTCCTATGGTCCAACTGAACCGATGATTGATTGGGAAGGGTTATGTTCAGCTACTTGGAGACCACTTGCACAGCCATTCATGGACTTCATGTACCCAAACAACGATGGAATTTTTATGGATGACAATGCGCCATGTCACCGGGCCACAACTGTTCGCGATTGGTTTGAAGGACAATCTGGACAATTCCAGCGAATGATTTGGCCACCAAGATCGCCCGCCATGAATCCCATCGAACATTTATGGCACATAATCGAGAAGACAGTTCGTGCACAAACTCCTGCACCGGCAACACTTTCGCAATTATGGACGTCTATAGAGGCAGCATGGCTCAATATTTCTGCCGGGGACTTCCAACGACTGGTTAAGTCCATGCCACGTCGAGTTGTTGCACTTCACCGGGCAAAAGGAGGTTCGACACGATATTAGGAGGTATCCCATGACTTTTTTCGCCTCAGTGTATATCTAATGAAACTATTGAGGAAAAGCGAGCATTAGATTTGTGCAAAAGTATGTAACTCTATTCTTTTGCCTGCTGCTGTTTGTATGGTATATATAAAGTATTAATGTATATGGTTAAAGTTAACTGGAAAGAATGATTTTTCTCCATGTGCTATTCAGAGGTACATTCGAAGTGAAAAATTTGATTCCGAGTAGTGTTGACTAGTTTCTCCAAGAAACCATTACGCTTCTTGAATTTTTACACTCCGAGCTACTGTACACCACAACACTGTATTTATGCAGCGTATTAATGCCAGAACGTTAACTGATAGACCGAAGACAAATGTATTCTTCGAAGTTCTGCCTCTCCCCTTCCCGTACTAGCACATTTTGAAACTNTAACTGATAGACCGAAGACAAATGTATTCTTCGAAGTTCTGCCTCTCCCCTTCCCGTACTAGCACATTTTGAAACTTCAGTGCCATAAATGGTCAAAAATATGTAGCAATGACGATATGATGTTAGACATTTCTTTAAAAAAGAAGTTTTCATACAATATTGCACTGTAAAATATTTATATATTTTTCTGAGGAATACTNTAGACATTTCTTTAAAAAAGAAGTTTTCATACAATATTGCACTGTAAAATATTTATATATTTTTCTGAGGAATACTTTGCACATTTACAAATATTTGTAATAAATACAGTAATATCCCTTCTAACATTTCTTCAGTGAACAGTTTCAAGAGCCGTGTTTGTATGCAATAATTACATCTACAAAAACTCTAATAAAAATTAATCATTTAAATCCCAAAATCAAAGCTAAATTGTAGGTTGTAGGTATATAATGCCAGCGACATTTGTCTTGACTCAAACATCCATAAAACAATATCGTTGCATGTCGCTGGCCGGTGTTTCCTTCGCGTGGGAAGGCCCGAGCGCTGAAGGTCAAGTTTGTAACGTTAGATGAACCGAGCGGCCTATCATAAAAACTGCCGCCGCACACGCCGATAAACTTATCGCAGCTCGCGCCTCGCTGACCCGAAGAAGCTAATATGTCTTCATTTATCACGTAGGAATGTCGTCGTCACCATTACCTTTCTTCGAGAACAACTTGGATTGCCGAGAACGTTCTAAACGACACCTACTTCAAGAATAAATACCACATGGGGGCCTCTGAGGAGGGGAATGATTAAGATCCGAGAGTTTGGCGTCTCTTGCGACCTTGGACGACTGCAGCGATCTGCGAGAGTGCGTCGGCGCGATTGTGTTCAGTGAAGAGTGGGACTGATCTGCGGGACTGTGGACTGGATGCGTGAGTAAAAAGATACTCGGGACGATGAAAATGGACAGTTTTAACTAAATATGTGGAAATAATTGGAGCAGTATAAAGGACATTAGCAAGAGTAAAGACTGTGATAAAGATTTTAATTTAAATGGAGATGGTAATTAAATATTGCGCTCACTGTTAAATAAAAATAGTAATAGTGGAGACAGATAATTTAATCCTGTAAATAATAGCTGTGTAAATAAATTATAAATCAAATTTAGTTATTTTATTTTCATTAAGACCTCCATCCCTTACTAACTCAGATACGCCCTTCAAGCGTACCATGTATCACTGGTGTCTGAAGTGGGATGGAGGCAATTGTTAATTAATCAGTTTAAAATAAAGTTAAGCTATAGGCGAAGTGAACAGTGTAAACAACAGGATGGACAGTGACAAGAATGAAGTGAAACAGAAGATCAGTGCAGTAGAGAAGCGGATGGAGGAATTTCTTCGGCAACGGAGTTCCGCGACCACCACATCGGCAGATGAGAAAAGAGCGGAAGCAGTACGAGTCGTCACCAACACAGCGACCTCGGAGGAGAGCCAGCAGCCTTGTGGATTCGGTTTCACGCAGCCAGGAGTGGGGAAGGGTGTAATTATCTAGATTTGTTAAGCATTGTTTGGATGAGGCGGAGAAATATCCTGGAAGTTGGAATTTAGCAGGGCTTCAGAAAAGTTGGAAGCAACCGTGAATGGACTCTACGGTATATACTGGCATGTAGACCCTCAGTTAAGTTTGCAGCGAATTGATAAAAATAGTTCCAAGACTTGACGACGTATTTCTTGTATTGCGAGTGTAATTGAAGTAAGTTGTTATGCTTTTGACATTTTGTTGATATTTATCATTAACGGGGATATAGGAGCGTAACAAGTTATTTATACGAGTTATGTAATGAANTTGACATTTTGTTGATATTTATCATTAACGGGGATATAGGAGCGTAACAAGTTATTTATACGAGTTATGTAATGAAAACTATATAAAAGAAGTTTATTTAACATTAGGGTTGTACAATATCATTTCAATATATATATATGATTTAACATGAACGGAGATATATATACAAATTTCCTAAAATATTAAATGATAATATTTTATAAAGATATAACCAGCCACATTCTGATTAAAACCTAATTGCAGAGTCCCCACCTTGTTCATGATTCCGGAGGCTGATTAAGATGGCGCAAGTCACGGCCGGACACGCCCATCTTCAGTGGTCATCTCGTTCCAATGGCCCGGCGACAAAAGACACCGCCCACGGACTACACTGTCCTATATCGGCTGCGTTGTCCCCGTTTACTGGCCGGTGGAGGGGGTTTATGTGGTTTGCGATTTCATAACTAATTTCAGGGATCACGGCCCGTCTCCTGGATAAATAAGTGAAGGTGTGATCAGGCAGGCCGCTCAGCTAAGGTCCTGACCACAACTCTTAACAAAGTGTTTCTTGTTTTATGCACATTCGAGTATTCCAAGATTTTACTTCCGTAGGGCATGAATAAAGTAATCAGGCCCAAGAGAATGTAAATTTATCATTTGACAGAATGATACAAAATGAGAAGGAAAGTAGATACTACGAAGGGCTTTCAAAAGTGCTCAGTTTACTTTGAATAGCCTGTACAAGGCCTGGAATTGTTCACAGAGCCTCGAATAGCCAATCAGGAAATGAGTACGCCCACATAAAAGGAAATGCCATGTCACGCCGTCTCTGTGTACTTGCCTATTCCGTGTCGCTAGTCTAACATTACCTCAGCCAGCAGATTCCATCGTAAAGTCACGCGGCGCAGAAGCTTGCAGTGTTTTTTCGCTGTCGCTAAAGAAACGGTTATTAATACAGTTACGATCTTGTGTTATGGGCGTGCTAATTTCTCTCTATTTATAACTGCTACCCCACGACCCCGTTTGTTCTAGACTGGTTGCCCACGACGCGAGTGTTAACGACGTGTTGGATAGGAAGTGCTAGGTTAATGGCTAGGACATGCTATTGTTCAATGAGCACCGAAGGCTCGTGGAAATATACAGAAAAATTGGAGACCTATCAAAATTTCAATTTTTTAAATTTAAATTTTAGATACATAATTAGTTATTTCTTATGTATTTTGCCGACTGTATGTTTCTTGGTAAGGAAAGCAGGAAATTTAAAATTATTTTGCTGTATTCCGTTATTTTTTTCATTTCAACGTCTTATTTTATACACCACGTCTTCAGAAACAATGGATGCTTTTGATTCTAAATCAAAGATTGTCGTCACTTCGATGGGTAAGGCTTTTACACTTTTCCACGCGCTTTTAATTGATTTATGTATTTTTAATTATTTAATTCAAAATACAGCTACTCGGCAGCGCGTCACTTGGCCTAAAAGTCACTTAACCTAAAATTTAACGAAACATTTTATTTTGCCAAATGTCATCTGGCCTAAAACTCATTTGGCCTAAAGCAATTTGGCCTTAATTTCACCTGGTCTAAAATTCACTTGGCTTAGAAGTCACATGGCCTAAAATTCACATGGCCTTAAAGTCACTTGGCCCAAAAGTCACATGGCCTTAAATTCACTTGGCCTAAAGGTACTTAGCCTTGGCTTAAAAGTCACATTACCTAAAAGTAATTTAGCCTGAAGGTCACTTGGACTAAAACTCACTTGGCCTAAAAATCACTTGGCTTAAAGATCAGTTGGCCTAAAAGTCACTTGGTCTAAAATTAACTTGGCCTAAAACTCACTTTGACTAAAAGTCACTTGGCCTAAAAGTAACTTCGCTTAAAATGCACTTGGCCTTAGTCACCTTGCCTACAAATCAGTTGGACTAAAATGTACTTGGCCTAAAAGTCACTTGGCCTAAAAGTCACTTGGCTTAAAAGCAATTAGGCCTAAAAGTGACTTGGCCTAAATTTCCCTGATTCTAAGATTTGTTCGTTGCTGGTAGGTTGCGCTATCGTCGTTTTCTGTGTGGTTACAGCTACTCACATTAACCACAGAGCAGCCGCGACAATTTTATAGCAGCGACATTTCTGAAAACATCATAGAAGAAAGGAACGAAAACTAAAATAATTTAAACAAATTTATTTAAAGCTTTTATCCATGATGTATAAATACTTATTTTAAATTATTATATAACGATCCAATTTTCGTATTTAACTTGCATTCAAAGACCCTGCAAAGAAAACGAGTCTTAGCCATGTGGCTAATCTTGCAAAATGCTTTAAAAGAGTGTGAGCTATTGCAGTAATATTAACTTAAACTTAATATAACCTTTATTTTTTTCTCCGTTAGTATGTGACTGGTTAAATCATTATAATTTAATATAAATTAATACTTCAGTATATTTGTATAGCTCCTCCGCGCATACTTCGTAATGTTTATATTGAAATAATATTGCACGAATTTAATGTTAAATAAGCCTCTTTTATATAGTGTTCATTGCATAACACTTATCAATAGCTTGCATTGCTTATATAGCCTGGTTGAGGTATGATGAACCATAAAATATAACCATAACATTGGTGGAGGCTTGGTGGGGAAAGAACAAACCCTTGTGAGCTAGTATATCACGTCTCGAGCACCCAGGTTGGGGACAGTTAGTCCATCCCGCCTGACTGTTGATCACAACTGCGGCAAGTCCAGCAGTCTGTTTAGTTTCAAGGACCCCTGTGTAGCGCCAGGGGACCTGGTACCCATAAGTATTTCCTCTCCTTCCCTGCCTGCGGGGGGAATGGAGAGGAATGGTTCCTAAAAACCAGCAATTTTGAAATGCAGGGCTTGTTGATAACCGCCGCGCAGCCCATTGTGCTTCGTGACGGTTTTGGTTTGGTGTAAGCGGCATCTAAGCCGAAAGGTTGTAATTATCTGGAAGTAGGTCATGGAGGTATGCCCTGCGAAAAAGTTACGTTAATAATAATAATAATAATAAAATAAACTGGTAAGTGTTTGTGTGTAAAGATTAATATTTAAAATCAGGTTGGTAGCAATTGATATTTAACATATGGCATTAAAGGTAGTTTTATGATTTAATTAATAATAATAAGAGTTAATTAAGTTGGTAATTGAAGTCAAAGTTGAGTTATTAATAATCACTGTGTAGTGTGTTGTTTGAGGTTAGCATTTAATAAGTCGGAACCAACAGTGAATAGTAATGGTGATTTAAATAATGACGTGTGTTCTTTGTATTGCTTTAATTGTGTGTAGAGGTGTTATGGTGCTTCTCGAGAGAGGTGCAGATATCACGAAGGGTTTGGGGAGGCGCCGGGAGCTTCGTGCACGCTGCGGCAGCTAGGCTTAGACTGAGGTGAAAAGCTGTTTTTTTTTTCAAGCTACCCTATTGCTAAGTATTAAGTGCACGTCCGAGGTAGGGGCGGGATATAATTTCGTCTCAGGACTAAACCCCATACGCCTAAAAGGAAGGGGATTCATACAAAGGAGGCGTGCATCGCTGCAGAGATGGATTGGGCAGCCATTGCCACCGTTTAGGGCCATGACTGCCTCTCTAAGTGTACCTATAGCTTCAGCTATAACTAAGAAGGTGGAGGGGAAAACCCGGCATAGACACAGTAAAATCCCGTCCCGACAGGAAATAAGTTCAAAACTTTTGCGTGCATTACTGAAATGCTACGGGAAACAGAGGGTTTGGATAACCATGCTCTTTAACGTGAATTAGGAAGTGCTAGACGAGAGGGGGTGGGGCTTGTGGGTGCAGACGCCCATGAACTTGTACTACTGCTGTCAATATTTCTGCGCTGGTGAACCAGTACAACAATATTGACAGCAGCGAATTGAATGCAGGGCCCCCTTGCTTCTCGTCGAGTGCGTCGGAAAACTGGGCAGCTCAACCATGGCATCTACTCCATCTTCGCTCTTCCGCGCTGACAGCAGGATCTTCATGCCGCGGTGAAGCCGGGGAGCAATTGCCCCGGGAGCCACCCCCTCCCCTTCCCCATCCACCTAAATAGTCCGTCGGTCTTGGGTGAGCACTAAGAAGTGTTCGGCGGGACTTCCGGGACCTACCAGTGGTGGTGGCAAGCCGCTGGCCCAGGATGAAGGCTGACGTTAGTGATGCTTCCAAGGTCCGATGCATTCTAGTTCCATAAATCGCACATGCGCAATTAGCAGCCCGCAGAATCCAGCAGTGATGTCCGCTAAACTTCGTCCTGTGGCACCTCGAGATCCCCCTCCCCGCATTGATCGTTGGGCTGCTTCATTCTAATAAATAATTATTAGCGCTCACATTTACGGTTCATTTTTTATCAACGCTCAGTCAACTATTTTCACTCCAGGTGTTGGCAACTGGCAACGTAATAAATTTTATGTGAGCTTGATTTCATGTTCTGGCAGGAGTGCTGCGATTACTCGTGAGCAAGCTGGGAAGTACCCATTACGCTTGTGGCGTGACCTCAGTTGCAGAACTAAGTTTTAGTGTTTACAATAACTTGCAACTACTCCCCATCCACCACTGAAGATATTCAGTGAAGATTCTGTTAATTAACTGTTAACTGTCTGGGGAATCAGTGGTATTCGCCGCGAATCATTGGCTGGGACAGTGGAACATACCGTGAATTTGCGAAAGCCATAAATAAATAAGGGCAATTCCGTCACCAAAAAATCAGTTGTTTGTCAGTAATTTCAGGAAAAAAAATTGTTTTCCTACAAAATGTAATTAGGTGACAAACAACAAGCTGTACTAGCCTAAAGTTATGTTTAAAAACAGTGTATAAAGCCATATCTTGTTTGGGACTCAAAACCGAACCTGATTTTACAGCGACATTGGTCACATATATTGCTCAACATTTACAGAGTGTGGGAGAGAAATGTGGCTGCTATACGATACGCATAATTTCTAGGTATCAAAGTTGGACTATCTACAGACTTTCTAACTCGTCAACGCACATTCCAGACCTGTGTATAAAGAAACATTATGCTTTTGGGTTGGTTTATTTTTAGTGTACAGGCACCCACCAAAACAGGATTTATCAAAATTCAATTCTCAAGGGGATGGAAAGAGGGAAATGTGGTTTCATTGAATCCTCAATATCTGCGAAAGCCAATGAGAAGGCTGCTTCTGCAAATGCCTAAAAGTAATTCCAGATATTTTAAATTAGTAATCAAGTCACTTGGGGGAGGGCATAATAGAGAGAATCACCAATGTGGTCCACTAAGAGCTCCTTAAGTAAAAATATGAATTAGTACACTTTCCGTGTAGTAGACACAAGTGAAGCAACGGGTGTAAAGATGCTGAACCGCTGTTATTATGGTTTTATTGTAGTTCTACTGCAACAAAATTCTTAAAATAAATACAAAGCGCCAGAAGCAGTTTCTGATTGAATAAATAATACATTTAAAATATTTCATATTCGTTATGGGTTAGGCGGAAGTATTTTTGCAAGAAATGGACGCTGGGTTACCAACCACAGTTCGCTCAACGGCAATAAATGAACTATTCCAATAAAAGCCGAAGATAATGGGAAGTTAGAATAAAATAAAATTCAAAAACTTTAGGAAGTAGCAAAGTTCGCCGGGATGTTACACTCGGACCATGAGAGTACGGGTTTGTGTCTTCTGTAACATATATGTTGATTTAGAACTTAATTTAAAATGTAGTCAAGCATACAAGATCTTCTCTGCCGCCCTCAATTCGCTGTTAACCAGGGCTCATAACGATTAGCACGTTATATCAGTACCAATTTAAAAGAAATTTCGTTGAACGGTTTACGCTGTATTATGAGTGAATTCCGGACGACGTTTGTGCAACGCAAAATACAATACATAGGTCACTTAATATTTATTTTAAATAAAAAATCTGTCAAAAATGTATTTTTATTATGTAAAAGTATATTATTTAAAACTTACAATAAAAAAGTGGACTTAAATGCACCAGAATCATGGATTTAACATATCAGTATATTTCGGACTAATGAATCTAAAAATAATTACTTCCGCCATACACTGAACACAACACTGATCAGTAGATAATTTTTTGTTATTTGCTTCTGTGTATACCATTAACACAAAACATTCGCTCATCAAACATACCTTTGAATATGTGTTTGTAAAGGTACGGTTGGGTTAAATAACTTAACTGTGACCAAAATGTAATCTCGGCGAACTATTTTTGAAATTATGCGAGTATCTGAATACTGCTGTTATGCTCTTTATTATTGTACATGTTTCCTTCCATGATGTGATCATGACAAAATCATAAACAGGAAGTCTCCTTAAGCAACTAAAGTGGTACTTGCTTTTGAAATATGTATTTCCTATTGTTATAACTACTAAATTTATGACCTCACTGTGTCTGTAATGCAATCCGTAATATCTGCTTAATCCTCAGTAATGTCAGGAAGTTTAATCAAAGGAGTGTATTAATTAGTACACTGGTCTAGTATTTTAAAACATATCTCAAAAGTTTTTCACTAATGGAGGAGAGAGATATTCTGGTTCGCAAAACACAGACTACTGTTTTTGAAATCATGAATTCAGCAGTCTACATTACAAGAACACAATACTCTTTACATAAAAACAGGCGCGTTCAGCTGGCAAAGCGTTGCTGCAGTGGCTTAAGCGATTCATGCCAATCAGCCGTACCGCTGCATCTCAGAGTAGAGAAGTACATAGAGACGAAACTATGTGGCGGTTACTTCAAAATAAGCGTGCACATTCGTTGATTGGCTGCGTGAACCTTTGGGAACAGGCCTCGAGTCTGATTGGCTACTGCGTACCTGCGAAAGGTTCTCTATTGGCTGGGCTGTCCAAGTTACGTTACTAGGCGTTGGTTGGCGAACGGCGGTCGTCATGTTGCTGGCCAGTGACGTCATTTTTCTCTGTGGTGGCAAACCAGCGCTCATGCAGTTAGTGTAGTGGGAAAATGCTTGCTGTATCTCCGCTGCAAGCAGATATCACCATCTGGTTGATGCACAAAGATGGTTCAGAAAAACAAGAAAATATTATACTACTCGTGGGATTATAATCTATTCGCGGTTTCTCCACACTTTTTGAATCAAACCTTAAAAAAAAAAAAAAGAAAACTCCCGATGTGTGATGTACTTGGTTATTTCGTAAATATTCTATGTATTACAAGTGTTTATAATTCATAAAAGTACCCATGTTTTTGTTAAATTGAACTTTTGCTTATATTTTATCAATAAATTAAGATCTTCAATTTATAGTTAGTACGAATAAAACCAGTGAGAAAATAGGTGTGTTGTTGATGCGTAGTAAGAAATAGTTCTTATGCAAAATGTTATTCTACTGAGTGCGCACGAATGCGGTGCGTTGGCCCTCTAGTATAATTTTCTATGTTTTGTCTGTATGAGGCGGAGGAATATCCTGTAAGTAGAACTTTGGCAGGGTTTCAGAAAATTCGGAAGTCACCATGAATGAAGCATACCTACGATGCTATCTGGAAGTGAGATATTCGCACAATATAATAAATAATGACTATACAAAATTACACATTTTTGGTATTTTTGCCGATGCCGGTTACCGAGCAAAGCGGTCCAGTTGTAAAAACACTGGACTTGCGCGGCGCTGCTTGTAGCGCTAACATTGCCAGCGCTGCAGCATGGCTTTTCCAGTTGAACGCACCCAGTGACATCAAGCATTACGGTCCTCGGTGACCGAGCGCGCATAGGCTCAAGGCCATTTTACAAGATCAAATATTTATCGAATTCAATTACTTGAATTAAATTTACTTAACTAAAAAACACTTCATTTTCCTTTCAATGAATTGCATTCAATAAGTTTTCAAGTCTCCGCGTGAAAATTTATCACAAACTTTTTAATGAAACCGGTTTAAAAAATTTTAAAAGTAAATTTTTAGAAGTATCTACGACTCATGCACGACACTAAAGTAATTGGTTAAACCACAACAAATTTTATTCGTTTTACTCTACCTTTTTATTTTAATGCGTCCCTGTTTTGTAACAACTTCAAATGTGTGCACCCAACTATATAATAATGAGGCTACTTCCATTAATAAAAGCTGCGACAAGCGATTGAAATTTTCGATTCAAGGATATACACTGAGGCGACAAAAGTGATGGGATAGCTCCAAATATCGTGTCGGCCCTCCTTTTGCCCGGTGAAGTGCAGCAACTCGACGTGGCATGGACTCAACAAGTCGTTGGAAATCCCCGGCAGAGATATTGAGCCATGCTGCCTCTATAGACGTCTATAATTGCGAAAGTGCTGCCGGTGCAGGAGCTTGTGCAAGAACTGACTTCTCGATTATGCTCCATAAATGTTCGATGGGATTCATGTCGGGCGATCTTGGTGGCCAAATCATTCGCTGGAATTTTTCCAAAATGATCTTCAAACCAATCGCGAAAAGTTGTGGCCCGATGACATGGCGCATTGTTATCCATAAACATTCCATCGTTTTTTGGGTACATGAAGTCCATGAATGGCTGCAAGTGGTCTCCAAGTAGCTGAACATAACCCTCTCCAACCAATGATCGGTTCAGTTGGTCCAGAGGACCCAGTTTATTCCATGTAAAAACAGCCCACACCATTATGGAGCCACCACCAGCTTGCACAGTTCCTTGTTGACAACTTGGGTCCATGGATTCGTGGGGTCTGCGCCACACTCGAAACCTGCCATCAGCTCTTACCAACTGAAATCGGGACTCATCTGACCAAGCCACGATTTTTCAGTCGTCTAGGGTCCAACCGATATGGTCACGAGCCCAGCAGAGGTGTTGCAGGTGATGTCGTGCTGTTAGTAAAGGCACTCGAGTCGGTCTTCTGCTGGCATAGCCCAGTACAGCCAAAGTTCGCCGCACTGTCCTAACGGACACGTCCGTCGTACGTCCCACATTGATTCCTGCGGTTATTTCACGCAGTGTTGCTTGTCTGTTAACACTGACCATTCTGCGCACACGTCGTTGGTCTCGGTCATTAAGTGCAGGCGGTCGGCCACTGCGTTGTCCATGGTGGGAGGTTATGCCTGAAATTAGGTATTCTCGGCACACTCTTGACACTGTGGATCTCGGAATGTTGAATTCCCTAACAACTTCCGAAAAGGAATGTCCCATGCGTCTAGTTCCAACCACCATTCCACGTTCAAAGTCTGTTAATTCCCATCATGCGGCCATAATCACGTCATAAACCTTTTCACATGAATCACTTGTCTACAAATGAAAGCCCAACCAATGCACTGCCCATTTATACATTTTGTAGGTGATACTACTGCCATCTGTATATTTGCATATTGCTATCCCATGACTTTTGTCACCTCTGTGTATATGACATGTTCTAAACGAATTCTTGAAGAAAAACGAGACAGTCAAGGTATTGAAAGAGAAAATGGCCACAATTATGACGTCTCAATGACGTAATATAGCATTCAATGAATTGAATTCAATAAATTTGAAGGTAATTTGATGACAAATTTGATAATGTAAACGAGCATTCTGTGCTCATGTGTCCCGCACAAATTCTTAACGAAGGGTGGGTGGGAAATTCTACGTTCCAGATACGAGCGTGTAAAAAATAATACGAAAACAACAAGCTTAAGTGACAGGGTTCCACATTTGGTTAAATATTTGCCAATGGAAGTGATTAAGGTAAAATAACCAGAGTCATAATTTTGTATTAATATTGCCAATATGATTAATAACTCTTGGTCTTAAAACCGTTTACCCTTCCGAAACGGGATATATAACGCAAAATAAAAGGTTGAACTCAGTCGTATGTGACAACTTTTTTTGCTATGCATACAGAATTTCTTCCCACTACACATCATGTAGACATTCGTGTAAAAACCTGGCTGTAAAATTTGCAATATATTAACCTTCNAATAACTCTTGGTCTTAAAACCGTTTACCCTTCCGAAACGGGATATATAACGCAAAATAAAAGGTTGAACTCAGTCCTATGTGACAACTTTTTTTGCTATGCATACAAAATTTCTTCCCACTACACATCATGTAGACATTCGTGTAAAAACCTGGCTGTAAAATTTGCAATATATTAACCTTCNAAATTTCTTCCCACTACACATCATGTAGACATTCGTGTAAAAACCTGGCTGTAAAATTTGCAATATATTAACCTTCTAACTTTACATTTCCGCCCTATGAATCACTCTATCAGTATACGAACTTTGATTTTGTGATGAACCTGGAGCAGTATCTCACATATATTATACACCAGCGAACCGGCCCGTCTTCGCCCGGGTACAATTGGGAAAAGACAATTAATTTATGTGAAAACAGAATTATAAAATTATACAATGTTGGCCTAGGTTTTTAACTGATTAAGACAACCCAAAATGAATGAAATATTTTTTACCCGCTAACCCAAGAAGTAGGGTATTGTTTTTGCAGTGTATCTGTGCAAATATCGCGTAGTTACCACATTCCCGCTTTCCAACGTCAATGTATGAAAATCAAAATGTGAGCTTCATCAAGTTGTAGCTTTAGAAATAAGTGTACCTAGGTAGTACTTTTTTTGCTTGGCTGAGGGATCTTAATCGATCACCAAAGTTAAGCAACGTTCCCAGCGGCACACATTTGGACGAGTGACCGTTTAGTGGTATAACATCTGAGCTTTGTTTAGTGGTATAACATCTGAGCTTTTATGGGCTTCGGAGGGCACGTTAAATATTCGGTCCCGGTTGTTACCGATTGTTAGCAGTCGTTCAGCCATTTGAGAGGTCCTTGGGTGGCCTGATAAACTCTGACACCAGAGGAAAAAAATATTTCGGTCACGTTCCCAGCCGTTGCAGAATTACGTTTTGTTGTTATTCCACAGAAACCGTACAATTTACCGGGATAAAAAGTATCGTATGTCCTATTCCAGGACCTAAAGTACCTTAATACCAAGTTTCACCAAAACCCGTTCTGCCGTTATGGAGCTGAGTTCGGTCACGTTCCCAGCCGTTGCACAATTAGGTTTTGTTATTATTCCACATGACCCGTACAATTTACCGGGATAAAAAGTATCCTATGTCCTATTTCAGGACCAAAAGTACCTGCATACAAAATTGCATCAAAATTCGTTCAGTCATTATGGAGCTGAGTGGTAACAAACACACACACACACACACAGACTTTAGCGTTTATAATATTAGTAGGATTTTCAAGGTATATTTACAGATATGTTTATTTCGAAATTTTGTTTATAGCGCGTGATTACTCGGATTGATGTAGTTGTTGGCCAAATAACAGGTGTAAAGCTACGTGCGAGGTTGAACTAATGCCCGGCAAAAGTCAGTATCGCGAAAATGTTACAAAAAACAAACAGTATAAAAATTATACAAAATTTTCCTCTTCTCGGCGCTTCTCTCATAACTAACTCCTGTCTTTTTTTTTTTTCACTTGTATGTTACGCCCCATTTCCACCGCCTTCTATTTCCACGCTCTCGTCTCATTTCCCTCGCGTGTGCGTCGTCAGCGCTCCGCCAAGTAAGAAAAACAGAGAGTTTTGGCGATTTCTACCAATTCATCGTTCCTCTCATTTTTGCCGACTCCCTCAGAAAGGAGTGCCTAACGGGCTGTCAGCTTGACGGATCGAAACTAATTGAAATACTTTTCGTGCTGACGCTGAAAGAATAATGTCGTCACAGTACTTTAATGAGGTGCCCAAGATCCCGCTCCGTTAACGTTCCTTCTTTCTTTTTTGGGCGGGGGAGGGGGTGGGGAGGAGAGTCTGCCATTATCGTTGGCTATCGTGGGTAAAACGTAGCTCCCACTCAAATTTCCTGCTAAACAAAAAGTTACCTCTACGTATGTATGCGAGTAAATTTGATGAAGTAGAACCCACACTACGACTGAGATAAAAGGAACGCGTATTTTAAAATAAAATCCATGTTGTTATAATTTCGGAAATAAGTGCCTGTCCCACTTAAAGCACATCAGTTTATAATGCCAACCGTACACTGAGAGAATAACTAAACAACTTGTTTGTTTTTATAGGGTAAAAAGTAAATTTAGTTGCCCCAACAAAATGGAAAGCAACAAAATTAATTTTGTTCACCTATTAAAATACACTCTTGATTAAACGAAAATGGTATTTTGGGCCAAAATAAATTACGCTGCCAACAAAGTATTTTGTAGGAACAANCGTAGCTCCCACTCAAATTTCCTGCTAAACAAAAAGTTACCTCTACGTATGTATGCGAGTAAATTTGATGAAGTAGGACCCACACTACGACTGAGATAAAAGGAACGCGTATTTTAAAATAAAATCCATGTTGTTATAATTTTGGAAATAAGTGCCTGTCCCACTTAAAGCACATCAGTTTATAATGCCAACCGTGCACTGAGAGAATAACCAACAAAATGTTTGTTTGTATAGGGTAAAAAGTATATTTAGTTGCCCCAGCAAAATGGAAAGCAACAAAATTAATTTTGTTCACCTATTAAAATACACTCTTGATTAAACAAAAATGGTATTTTGGGCCAAAATAAATTACGCTGCCAACAAAGTATTTTGTAGGAACAACTAAATATATGTATATATATATATATATGTATATATATATATATATATGTTTGGCCACTCATATATATGTTTTGCCTTCGTTCGTAAATACAGCTCGAGAGTTTATTTGCATTTTTTGTGACAATTAGAATAGTAACAGTGTTTGTTAGTGAAACCCCCTCCACCTTCTGTGTTAAACAAGATACCGTCATCCCAGAGAAACTCAAAATGAGACTATAAATGAAGGCAAGCAGGTCAAGCATTCCAATTATTATTATTNTACCGTCATCCCAGAGAAACTCAAAATGAGACTATAAATGAAGGCAAGCAGGTCAAGCATTCCAATTATTATTATTCCGCACAGACATCAGACAAACGCAGGGTTGAACAGCGAAGGAACTACAATATATCCCAATCCCGGAGCTTCCCATAAAATGCTTTGCAGTGAGTAGGATGATAACCACGATATTTTAGTACTTTAAAATAATCTGGCCAATACCAACACTTATCAGTACATCTCACTCGCGAAGTAACTGGAATGTGAAAAAAAATAATGTTTCCTTGTTTTTTGCAACCCGCAGTTCAGTTTACTAAATGGAGCGGTGACTGGATAAATTGGGTGACTAAATAGCGGGCAAATGACAGTGTTCTCAATACAGCGCTGAGAAAAACCAGGCACCCTCCATTAGTTTTTTTTTTCAACAGATAAGATCACGATTATGGGAATTTTCTGGGGGCAATATCAGGCAGGTTACCACTCAGAAAGAGCACTGGCAGTCAACAGAATTATTTACTGTGCCAAGTTCAGGGAGAAAACGCGTAAGATAAACGAAAACGAGACAAAGAGAGAGCCCACATTTTTTTTTTTTTGTAAATTGAATGGTATTGGAGCACACCGAGAAAACCCACGTACCATGTTCGCACACTGAGAAAACCCCGCGTTTCCTTTTCGCACGAGCAGAGGTTCCCAGAAAATACATAGTTATCAATACCACAATGAATTAACGTTTTTTTATATAGCATGTGCATATGAACAGGTACACTTTCTGAAAGCCACGAGCATATATCTACAAAATGAAAAATCTGAAACTTTCGTCGTTATTCAAACTGTGAATATCACTCGAATGTAATTTATGTCGTCAATATTATCAGTCAGAGAGCGCAGATAGGTCGGACGATCTGCAGGGTACCCAGTCTGAGGGTTATTATTTATATTATGATTATTTTTTTGACGAATGCTGTTCCAAAATCCGACCTCAGGTTATATATATACTTTTAATTCTCGCATCGATCCTGTTCCAATTAACACGGCAAATTATCGATTCCTATTTTAGTTTACAAGTTTTTTCGTGTACTTTACGTTTTTTTTATTTTTACTTAAACACATTAAAAAAATATATTCTCCAGTCACTCGGAACACCGTCCGATATTTTCTAAGACCGAGGAAAAATTAATATTTTTAATATTTTCTAGCTTTGAACTCGGGTCGCTATGCAACGCTCAACCCAAATATATTGCTTAAAAACTTGTACGAGTTGCGCATGAATACTAAACAGTGCACGAACTGCGCTAATAGCCTTAGAACACTTGCGTCATTAATAAAATAACAATCTTCATGTTTCATCCTGACTCCAGAATAATTCTTCTGAACCTTACATTTCGCCGTTTTTATATACGTACTCCTCCCATCACTGAGCAAAATTACCAAATTAATAATTTTTATCGTTTCGGGTCTCGAACTGGAGGCCCTACGTTATGCCTAAACGATGTATATTACTTAAATGTATTTATTACGTCCGTATAAGCACGTAAACAGTTAGAAAATCACGTATAAAGTTCGTTAAAAATGATTCAATGCCCAAGTCGGTATTTGAACTGGGGTCCCTATACCGCCCTATATCATCTTTATTCTTTGTCAACAATTTGTCATAACAGCCTACATTATATGTGTAATACACCATACATTTATACCGCATTTATTCCAGCTATGTTTAATAAAGGGTCACGTAGGTGGTTCTTCCATGGAAAACCAGTAGTGTGATTATGTTGTTTTTGGAGCAAGGATAACAAAGATGTCTGCAATGACGCNTGGAAAACCAGTAGTGTGATTATGTTGTTTTTGGAGCAAGGATAACAAAGATGTCTGCAATGACGCCATAAAATAATCGCTCCAGGTCCCGCCGGCCGCGAGCCCTGGCTGTGACGTCATGGCGGACGGATGCGGATACGACATGCCACATGCCTATGCCAAAACCTACTTAAGCACACTACTGGATAACGCCGGTAGGAGTATGTCATTAGAAATGACTCTCCGAGATGGTATGCTGTTTTTGTGCTGGTTAAGTCCTTAGGAAAGTTCTCTATATACAACCATAAGGTTGAGTGTAAAACGGCGAACACACCCGAAACATTTACCAGTGTCTGAGACGTCTCAGAAGTACATATATGTTTCGAATCTTATTTTTTAATTCCATGAGGCACCGTGTCACTGAGTGACACTGGCGCAGTTGTCAAATAAATTGCCCCATCACCTCTTCGTAAGATAATGCAGTATTTCGTAATGCACAGTGCAAACGTAGTACTTTAAGACGTGAGTTTATTTTCACTGCAATCCGCACCGCATTATAATCCCATTTATTTAAATGATAATTTTTTATATTCCTCCAGCAGAGAAAGACTTAAAATATAAATAAATATTTTTTTATTATTTTATGAAAGATAAAACCAAATTTATATGTTTCTAAAATTAATTATCAAAATTTATTAATGACGTAATTAATTGGGACACTTTTAGTTAAGATCATGAAAGATCATCCATGGATTCATTTGTTTATCCACTGAAAGCGAATTATTTGGTCGAATTCTTCTGTCTCTGGTGCAAAATTCTCAACACCTTTGGTATTTGTGATTATCAATTTCGTTACTTGTGGTTTGTGGTCTCAAAAACCTTTTTTTCATAATTCTAGGTCTAAAAGTTTTAACGTGCATATAAACCTCAAGCTTACGGCTGCAGACAGCTAATCCAAACGGAGCAAACTGGAATAGGAGGAGAGAGGAGTAATGTTAGAAAGAAAGAATACATAGCTAAAATTGCTCCAAACAAGCGGCCAGTAGCAATGGAGGTGACCAAGAGCAAGGATGTGATTGTTAATTGTTAAAGCCAGTAAGTGGATTGTTAATAGCCATTTCGCTCCAAAAGACCTGATAAGCATATGAATGCGCATGAGACTGGTTTATTGTCGATTAAGATGCAGGCTTTGCAGCGGGGTTGAAATACACCTAAAAACATGGCAAATGTATTCATAAAAATTGTTTTCTGATGTTAAACTCTGCCATCTTAACTGTCAACGTATACGATTAAATATTTGGAGTGATTAGCCCGTATGTTTAAATTACTGACCCGAATTTACCCCTGTTTAAGTTGTGTTGTGGTAGGTTCAAGTGTAGTGGACGTTAGCGCATTTAACTCAGATACATTTTAATTCGTATTGGATGATGTATATGCGTGTGAGCTGTCATCTTCCCGTTTTATAGGACAATCGGAATGTCTGCTATGGCAATACTGAATGATCTAAGCTCTGCCCCTTGACAGTTTAATTATTTATTAGGTGTTTTTCTAGCAGAGTCATCACATGGTTTCCCATTCTCTCGTTGCCACAACTCGCCAAATTCTATGTCGCTTCATTTCTTAACAGCTGTTGTTACGTAACATCTGATACTAATACGCAGCAGAGAACTTTAGGTTTGGTCGTCTAGGAAGTTTATGTAACGTTTCTTTTTTAAATCAATCACAAGATTCTTACATATAAATAGCACGATGAAGCTATATAAATATTCAATATTAATTTAATTTGTAAAATTATACACCTCATATACATGTGTATGTATATATAAACAGGATGTATCTAAATTCAACCGACAAACTTTGGCTGCAGGTTAATCACGTAAAAAGAAGTTGGAAACATATATACGACCTATCGTCTAAAATGAATTCTAAGAGAGGTACATATTTTTGAAGTTGTAACTGAAGAAATAGTTTATTACACTGCCACTGTTATGTAACTCTCTCTGGAATTTTCCCCTCCCTTTAATTGCCGGAATAGTGTGTTATTTGGTATTGTACGTGCCTCACCTGCCAGGTATTGGTAACAATTATTTTGAAAGTATAACTGCAATAAACGGGTTCACTTCAAAGATGTGTACCACCCTAAGTATTCACTTTAGATCATAGGTCATATATATGTTTACAACTTATTTTTTTGTGATTGACCTGGAGCCGAAGTTTTTCGGTCAAATTTAGATTATATATATACACACACACATACACATACACATTTCTTTGCCCCGTAAATTTTTACAATATTTCTCTCTCCCTCTATATGCATCAGCGACAAAGAGACAAAGGATAGCCGTATAGTCGTTTACAAATTTTCTATGTTCACTCAGACGTGTCCCTGCATGACAATACCTTGCACATTTATCACTCTAGTGCTTTACACACTGAATAGCGTGACAAACCTCGGACAACCTCAAATATTCGTTTCTTTAGCGTTCATTTCTTAGATATTACTCAAACATTCAAAGTGCACTCATTCGTTTGTCAAACATTCCTCAAACATTAATAAATAATTAATAGTTCAGATGTTCATTCCTCAATAATTTTTTTTAACGCTCATGTATTCGACTAAACATTCCTCTGACAGTCCTTAAACATTTATCAAATATTTTTCAGACATTTATTTCTTAGGTATTAGTTACTCAAAATTTTTTCAAAAGTATCGCACACATTCTTCTAACATATTTAGGTACATATTTTCGCTTTGAAATATTTTACTCATCAACTGTATCTTTAAAAACTTCATATATAACTATACAGTAGTGCACTAGTGCACAGAATGTGAAATCGCCTTCACAGCGGAGCGCTTCTCAGGAAAGCCTTAGGATATGATACACGAAGTAAAACACGTCTGTGTGTCTTCTTGGTGCTCTCGTGTTCCCTCCCGCAAATCAATTCCGTCGCTACGCCATCCTAGTGTTGCATTTCATGCTATCGAGCGTGCCTTGTCTTTAGTGATAACATGCCTCCCTCGCTTTCGGGAAGTCGAGGGCTCAAACCCCCACCGCCTTCACCAAGTTTTCCCAAGCGGTTTTCCGTAGGTACTCACCCAAAATTCTGATAAGCTACGGTACGTAAAAGTTACTTACGTTTGTTTTCCCGTGATTACTCGCGGGAAATTCTGGAATGATTGCTTCCTAATTCCTGTGGCCGCTTCCCCTTCCCATATATTTTATTGTACGACCCACTGGGTTCATCAATTTCGGACTCCGCTGTCGACCAGATATTAAGTCATNACGTTTGTTTTCCCGTGATTACTCGCGGGAAATTCTGGAATGATTGCTTCCTAATTCCTGTGGCCGCTTCCCCTTCCAATATATTTTATTGTACGACCCACTGGGTTCATCAATTTCGGACTCCGCTGTCGACCAGATATTAAGTCGTGTGAGTGTGTATGTGTATATACATATATGTATATATAAACCCACACGTATGCACACAAATGTTCCATGTCGCCTTATGAAGGTCAGCTACGGGTTCTTTTTTTATTTCAAAAGCCTGTCGGGGCCGCGATGGTGTAGAGGTAAGACTATTCGCCTCCAACCTAAGCGAGTCGGGTTCAATTCCCGGCGGGGTTGCTCCCGGATTTTGGCATGTGGGAATCGTGCCGGACGTTGCCACTGGTCGTCGGGTTTTCTCGGCTAATTGGCTCTCAAGAGGTGGGTGTACTGACCTGCCATAAGTCAAACCTCGCCCGCTTCACATGCAGTGGCTCACATTAATATTCGGCCACCTATGATTATCGCAGTTTCATTGCCTTATGTTACATTAGAAATGAAGATAAACATAAATCGTATTGCACAATCATTCTTGTGTGCTTTAAATGAAATGTAGTGGTAGCCAATAACGGAAATGAGCAATGCAACGTAACAACAATATGATTTCGTCATCCCATGCTTTAATATTCGGCCATCATCATTCAAACACAAACATAATCCTCTTTGCAAACTAAACACGCAGTTTTTTAGTACCTGGTAGCATGACCATTCTGTTTAATTACTTCTCACAGGCGTTGTGGCATATTAACAATTATTTTCCTGGTACGTTCAAAGCCAATCTTACTCCATTCTTCCTTAAACCTTTTCTGTAATTCTTTTGTGGACCTAATTGTTTTAGAGCGCAGTTTTCTTTTGAGTTCATCCCACAGATTTTCTATCGGATTCAGGTCGGGTGATTGAGGAGGTGCGTTAATGACTTTGGGACAGTTATACAAAAGCCAGCTCTTGACAATGTACGATTTGTGTTTTGGGTCATTATCTTGGTAGAACTTAAAAGTGTTCCTAATGCCCAGATTATCAGCACTCTTGTGTAGGTTTGCTTTCAGGATGTTGAGATAGTCTTCNACTTAAAAGTGTTCCTAATGCCCAGATTATCAGCACTCTTGTGTAGGTTTGCTTTCAGGATGTTGAGATAGTCTTCTTCCTTTTTCATTGTTCCATCGACACGTACAGCCTCTCCAACACCTGCTGAAGTTATACAGCCCCAGATCATAANTCTTCCTTTTTCATTGTTCCATCGACACGTACAGCCTCTCCAACACCTGCTGAAGTTATACAGCCCCAGATCATAATACAACCTCCACTGTGTTTCACAGTAGGTTGTATGTTCCCAGGTTTTAGCTCCTCATTTGGCTTGCGCTATACTGTTACTCTGTTAGCTGAACCAAACACATTCAATTTCGTCTCATCAGCAAAAATAACATCATTCCACCAGCTTTCATCTTTGTCANGTTAGCTGAACCAAACACATTCAATTTCGTCTCATCAGCAAAAATAACATCATTCCACCAGCTTTCATCTTTGTCATCAGCGTGGTCTTTTGCGAACTTGAGTCGTTTTCTTCTATTCACCTCATTAATAAAAGGCTTCTTTCTAGATACCCTGCTATTGTATCCTGCTCTTCTGATAACTGATCGTATGGATACTGGATGGACGTTATTTCCACATTCATTGAGTACCTCCGTGGTAAGTTTTCAAGCACTAATTTTTAAAGATTTCTTCATTTTCCTGATTACTAGACGTTCTTCTCTCTCGCTTANGTGGTAAGTTTTCAAGCACTAATTTTTAAAGATTTCTTCATTTTCCTGATTACTAGACGTTCTTCTCTCTCGCTTAGTTTCTTTGACTGTCCTTTTTGAGGTATCGAATATATTCTGTCTTCCTTCTCAAACCTTCTTATTATGTCTCCGACAGCGGACCTCGGCAGATTCAAGTGCTCCGCAATTTCTCGTTGAGATTTCTTCTTTGCATTATGAAAAAATACCAGCTGTCGTTGTTCAAACGTTGTATTCCTGCCCTACGTCCCATTTTCCTGACTGACGCAGNATTATGAAAAAATACCAGCTGTCGTTGTTCAAACGTTGTATTCCTGCCCTACGTCCCATTTTCCTGACTGACGCAGACAACAGAGCTACCCAATACAACCTGTCAGCGCAGAGAGCGTGCAGGGAATGACACGAGGTACGAACGCAATGTGCATCATGCCTGTGCCACGCGTCCACCACAGCTGGCCGAATATTAAAGTGGCGTACTTAGGCGAGGACAAAATATTGTGTTTCATTAACTTGCACTGTGCCCATTTCAGTTATTGGCTACTACTGCATTTCATTTAAAGCACGCAAGAATGATTGTGCAATATGTTTGATGTTTATCTTCATTTTTAGTGTCACATAAGGCCATGAAACTGCGATAATCATCGGTGACCTAAATTAATGTGAGCCACTGTATGTACGTGGCATTGCTTAGCTTTCGTTGAATGATCGGGCTGGCATAGAGCTCAAAAAGGTATACATTGAAATAACTTTTCTTTGAACCATAAAAAAAGTCGCTGATAATCAACCTTGACATACTCGTTCGACAACACAAAACAAAATTGTCATCGCGAATCCTTACAAAGCAACCTCATTCCGCGGAGAGGTGAGGATCGAGGTGGTGCGCGCGCGAGAGGGGAATAATCCTTGCGAATCCGGGCACGGATTTCCGCCCTGTCGCGGAAGCCAGATGGCAGCTGTCGCGCTGCCTGGAGGGTTGGGGGTCGAACCCCCAGGGGAGGGGAGTTAAACTGAACTGTCAGTAGCGTTGCGTCCGCGCGCTCCAAATTTTCACACACGGCTGCTAACGCGCCGTCATGTTGGTGACCACAGCGACGTTTAAATGACGTCTTCTTTTTACGCAATCCACGGCGAATGAGAAATAAAAAACTTTAATGCCATGTGTCAGCTAATGAACTACACGAAATATTCTGAGCGATGGACAACGAATAATTCTTTATTTTTGTATCTGCTTCCCCAACACTTTTCGTTGAGTAGTCATTAAGCGCAATTTTATTTCAGCAAACAAAACAAAATACATATCCGTTAACTCCTGTATAATTACACTGTAGAACCCTAAAACATATAGCTGTAAAACAAACCAAATGGTTAGCTTTAAAAAATGCAGCAAGTGAAAACTAAGGGCACTGCTTTCTATTTATGGTGCCCTTGGCAAAAATTACCGTACATAATTTAATGGGCAGCCGCCAGAGATGAAAAATAAACAGAAATTACCCTAATTCGACGCCATTTTTAGGAATAAAAGAAACAAATTTCGCTGTAATTTCATAGGTGCTGTGATGAAAATATTTCAGCGTGGCTTCCTCTTTTTCGGTCATGCTGCCTTACGTAAAACCAAGTGTCATTTATTATCAATCGACGTTTGTTAGACTTGATACCCTTTCAAACTTCGATTAGCTTGTCTGTGTAAATTTTTAGCATTCTCTATATTCATACCTTTGTGNAGACTTGATACCCTTTCAAACTTCGATTAGCTTGTCTGTGTAAATTTTTAGCATTCTCTATATTCATACCTTTGTGCACAGAGGGAATTTACACAACAGAGCACAGTGGCAGCATCCCCCGGGAGAGAGAATTAGGGGTNTCATACCTTTGTGCACAGAGGGAATTTACACAACAGAGCACAGTGGCAGCATCCCCCGGGAGAGAGAATTAGGGGTCTACGATATCCACAATTTAAAATAATTTCGGTACGTGTAACCACTTCTACATCAACGCCATGTATCGCTTGCTTGATATCGCAGAAATATACACTACTATAATCGGTTATTTTTACATCGAAAATAATGAAGTCATGAATCAGCAGACACGTCGATAAATCTAATGTTGGAAATCTAAATGTCAAATATGAAAATTACGAAAAATTAAATTTTTTTTATCCCTAAAATCTCACGATATAGTAATATCTTAAATATTGCGGCATCACAATACCGATTATGTCACTAGAAAATCACGAAAACAAATTTCAGACAACATATTTTTCAAAACACTGCAGAGTTCTGATCATTTTATGATAGGATTATGCAATTTTCACTCGGCTTGCCACTTTGCAAACCAGTCATAAAGCTTCGGTCTTGGCGAAAGGCGTTCCGACAAGTTGCTGGTGAGTGACGCCATTTTGCTAGCGTGTGCGACTTGAGCTCGCGGTATGAGTGGTTGTTTCACCTCCATATTCTTAAGTAGGAGGGGCCGCGAGGGCTGAGCGGTTAGCCTGCTCGCCTCCCACCAAGGCGAAACGGTTTCAATCCCCGGCCGGGTCACAGGATTTTCGCATGTGGGAATCGTGCCAGACGACGCCGCTGGTCGGCGGGTTTTCTCGGGGATCTCCCGTTTCCCCTGCCCTTACATTCCGGCTCTCCTCCATCACACCTCAATCACCCTCATCGGCTCTCAAGACCATCGCTGTTAAGAGCTACCCAAATCTCCTCACTCACCCACTCTTAAGTAGGCATTACTCTGTGGTCTTAGATTGTCACAATATTATCTGATTATTGGTTGCTTGCTGTCGCAGCGGGAAGTGATGGTTCGACCGGCCGTCCGTAGCATGTTTATTATTGGTTCAGGGATTCCGTGCAGGTGCCAAATGTCGCGAGGACTAATTGCAATAGAAACCCATANCCGGGCACGGATTTCCGCCCTGTCACGGAAGCCAGATGGCAGCTGTCGCGCTGCCTGGAGGGTTGGGGGTCGAACCCCTAGGGGAGGAGAGTTAAACTGAACTGTCAGTAGCGTTGCGTCCGCGCGCTCGAAAATTTCACACACGGCTGCTAACGCGCTGTCATGTTGGTGACCACAGCGACGTTTAAATGATGTCTTCTTTTTACGCAATCCACGGCGAATGAGAAATAAAAAATTTTAATGCCATGTGTCAGCTAATGAACTACACGAAATATTCTGAGCGATGGACAACGAATAATTCTTTATTTTTGTAGTAGTCATTAAGCGCAATTTCATTTCAGCAAACAAAACAAAATACATATCCGTTAACACCTGTATAATTACACTGTAGAACCATAACTTTTCAAGTTCTAAAACACATAGCTGTAAAACAAACCAAATGGTTAGCTTTACAAAATGCAGCAAGTGAAAACGAAGGGCACTACTTTCTATTTATGGTGCACTTGGCAAAAATTACCGTACAAAATTTAATGGGCAGCCGCCAGAGATGAAAAATAAACAGAAATTACCCTAATTCGACGCCATTTTTAGGAATAAAAGAAACAAATTTCGCTGTAATTTCATAGGTGCTGTGATGAAAATATTTCAACGTGACTTCCTCTTTTTCGGTCATGCTGCCTTACGTAAAACCAAGTGTCATTTATTATCAATCGACGTTTGTTGGACTTGATACCCTTTCAAACTTCGATTAGCTTGTCTGTGTAAATTTTTAGCATTCTCTATATTCATACCTTTGTGCACAGAGGGAATTTACACAACAGAGCACAGTGGCAGCATCCCCCGGGAGAGAGAATTAGGGGTGTACGATATCCACAATTTAAAATAATTTCGGTACGTGTAACCACTTCTACATCAACTCCATGTATCGCTTGCTTGATATTGCAGAAATAGACACTACTATAATCGGTTATTTTTACATCGAAAATAATGAAGACATGAATCAGCAGACACGTCGATAAAACTGATGTCGGAAATCTAAATGCCAAATATGAAAATCACCAAAAATTAAATTTTTTTTATCCCTAAAATCTCACGACATAGTAATATCTTAAATATTGCGGCATCACAATACCGATTATGTCACTAAAAAATCACGAAAACAAATTTCAGACAACATATTTTTCAAAACACTGCAGAGTTCTGATCATTTTATGATAGGATTATGCAATTTTCACTCGACTTGCCACTTTGCTAACCAGTCATAAAGCTTCGGTCTTGGCACATAATAGATAAGTACACAGAGAGGAAATGGCATAGCGGTTATTTTGATGAGGCGTATTCATTCTCTGGTTCGTTGCGCAAGGCTCTGGGAATGTGTCTTGTGTGTAACTTGCTATTGCGTTCTGAGAAAGGATTCCTATTGGCTGGACTGCGGGTTGGCAAATATGTTACCATGGCTCTGATTGGCGAAAGGCGTTCCGACAAGTTGCTGGTGAGTGACGCCATTTTGCTAGCGTGTGCGACTTGAGCTCGCGGTATGAGTGGTTGTTTCACCTCCATATTCTTAAGTAGGAGGGGCCGCGATGGCTGAGCGGTTAGCCTGCTCGCCTCCCACCAAGGCGAAACGGTTTCAATCCCCGGCCGGGTCACAGGATTTTCGCATGTGGGAATCGTGCCAGACGACGCCGCTGGTCGGCGGGTTTTCTCGGGGATCTCCCGTTTCCCCTGCCCTTACATTTCGGCTCTCCTCCATCTCACCTCAATCACCCTCATCGGCTCTCAAGACCATCGCTGTTAAGAGCCACCCAAATCTCCTCACTCACCCACTCTTAAGTAGGCACTACTCTGTGGTCTTAGATTGTCACAATATCATCTGATTATTGGTTGCTTGCTGTCGCAGCGGGAAGTGATGGTTCGACCGGCCGTCTGTCGCATGTTTATTATTGGTTCAGGGATTCCGTGCAGGTGCCAAATGTCGCGAGGACTAATTGCAATAGAAACCCATACACACACGACAACCAGTAATAAAAAAAAACTTTTCTGACGTGTGCACATTGCATTGAAACGTAAAAAAATAGTCATCTTTTCCCGCAATGAATCGTCATTTCTAGATGTATAGATTACAACTGGACAGTTTTTAGACATATTGCAGTTGCTATTTCAGAAAAATTGTATCGTCACCTATATATCGCTACATAACAAACATTTAGTTGGGTGAAATCGAAATCTCAAAGTGAGGCAAAAAAACTAACTAGAAAAAAANTATCGCTACATAACAAACATTTAGTTGGGTGAAATCGAAATCTCAAAGTGAGGCAAAAAAACTAACTAGAAAAAAAAGAAATTCGCTCTAATCTTGCGCCGCTTTGCCTTCGCAGCAATCTAGAGGATCCATCTACGAAGGCTGGAGAACCGAGCATGGATTTCATAAGAATTATTTCGAAAAGAGATTTTCGTCTCNAGAGGATCCATCTACGAAGGCTGGAGAACCGAGCATGGATTTCATAAGAATTATTTCGAAAAGAGATTTTCGTCTCGTCTTGAGAACTTTTACTCCCTTTCTCATTCCCGCACATAATGGGACAACTAGGACCTGATTATTGCCAACTTCGTCTCGCCGTTATAGAGCCCAGCAACGTGGCGTACCTTTTCGTTTTCGCGCCTAAATAACAATATCGCGACTGCGTGAGCATAGAGTGGCCTAAATCTTGGTATATAGCAGCTCAAAAATGAGAGGGTTTGTATGCAAATCGTTGCGAGTCATTACTAATCGCTAAAATAAATATTATTTTCTCGCTGCTATTCTTTAAAACCATTCACAGTTATATTCCTACGCCGTATGATTATATATTTTAGAGCGGCGAAGAGCAGATTAGGAATAAATTTTTCTTTGTGATAAATGGTTCTAAGGGAAAGTTATGCAATACGGTTTTTTCTCCTGGTTTCCGTAGCTGTGATTTTAAAAAATGTTACTCAGTTAGAAAGAATGAAGACGAACAACTTAAACTCGTCNTCCTGGTTTCCGTAGCTGTGATTTTAAAAAATGTTACTCAGTTAGAAAGAATGAAGACGAACAACTTAAACTCGTCCGAATGTATCCAGTACCCTCTTAATTGTCTGGAAATATGCCAGTGTAATGACTTGGCTTGCAATATTACACATCCTTGGTAACATAATGTTCAGCCTCCCAAAGGATTGAAAGCCGAGATATCTCGGTAACAAAGACAAGTTATTTACAAATGGCGATTCCGTTTACGCGATACTCAATAGTAAAACAAATTCAACTTTCGATAAAGGTGTTTTTTTCCATGTGAGAATTCCAGCATATGTTGGGTTTAATTGGGTATTATATTTTTACTGTGTGATATTAGGCGTTGACATTATANTATCGCTACATAACAAACATTTAGTTGGGTGAAATCGAAATCTCAAAGTGAGGCAAAAAAACTAACTAGAAAAAAAGAAATTCGCTCTAATCTTGCGCCGCTTTGCCTTCGCAGCAATCTGGAGGATCCATCTACGAAGGCTGGAGAACCGAGCATGGATTTCATAAGAATTATTTCGAAAAGAGATTTTCGTCTCGTCTTGAGAACTTTTACTCCCTTTCTCATTCCCGCACATAATGGGACAACTAGGACCTGATTATTGCCAACTTCGTCTCGCCGTTATAGAGCCCAGCAACGTGGCGTACCTTTTCGTTTTCGCGCCTAAATAACAATATCGCGACTGCGTGAGCATAGAGTGGCCTAAATCTTGGTATATAGCAGCTCAAAAATGAGAGGGTTTGTATGCAAATCGTTGCGAGTCATTACTAATCGCTAAAATAAATATTATTTTCTCGCTGCTATTCTTTAAAACCATTCACAGTTATATTCCTACGCCGTATGATTATATATTTTAGAGCGGCGAAGAGCAGATTAGGAATAAATTTTTCTTTGTGATAAATGGTTCTAAGGGAAAGTTATGCAATACGGTTTTTTCTCCTGGTTTCCGTAGCTGTGACTTTAAAAAATGTTACTCAGTTAGAAAGAATGAAGACGAACAACTTAAACTCGTCGAAATGTATCCAGTACCCTCTTAATTGTCTGGAAATATGCCAGTGTAATGACTTGGCTTGCAATATTACACATCCTTGGTAACATAATGTTCAGCCTCCCAAAGGATTGAAAGCCGAGATATCTCGGTAACAAAGACAAGTTATTTACAAATGGCGATTCCTTTTACGCGATACTCAATAGTAAAACAAATTCAACTTTCGATAAAGGTGAGAATTCCAGCATATGTTGGGTTTAATTGGGTATTATATTTTTACTGTGTGATATTAGGCGTTGACATTATANGGTGAGAATTCCAGCATATGTTGGGTTTAATTGGGTATTATATTTTTACTGTGTGATATTAGGCGTTGACATTATACTTCCCGGTGAAAGTCAATAATATTTATAATTGCCCTTTAACGCCCCCACTCCCGCTCTATGCCAAATGGCTAGTCGGAAAGTGGTTTACGTAAAATACTAACATAAAAACGTCACACGCATCGATGGGTCACTCGGGATTGGAACCCGAGACCTTGTTTTCCGTAGAAGCTTTAACAACGTCGACCATGAAGGTCACTTTAGTAACAACTAGATTAACGCCAATTTTAGATTAACACTTATCCGCCTATCATCAAATGTTTCACCAAATATACGCTATTGTTTGTGAAAATTGAAACACCAGAAAGAATGGCCCGAATGAGTCCAAACTCGGANGTTTCACCAAATATACGCTATTGTTTGTGAAAATTGAAACACCAGAAAGAATGGCCCGAATGAGTCCAAACTCGGAGGATATGTAGAACAATGTATCAACAATATCTGATTATGATTGCAGAAAGATGTCGTACACATAGGCCCAGCAGTGACCTCTANATACGCTATTGTTTGTGAAAATTGAAACACCAGAAAGAATGGCCCGAATGAGTCCAAACTCGGATCATATGTAGAACAATGTATCAACAATATCTGATTATGATTGCAGAAAGATGGCGTACACATAGGCCCAGCAGTGACCTCTAGTATGTTACCGGAAAGGTAAGTGTTACGCCATGCTCAGTCAGTGAAGAGCCGTCAAATGAAGTGAAAGTAAGTGCCAGTATGCCTCGTCGACATCAAAGGGCGCCATATCAGCATGTGAGTGAGCTCGAACGGGGCAGAATGATCGGGTTCCAGTAAACGCGTTTGTCATACCGTGACATTTAGGCCTCTTACAGGGCATGCTACTACGACAGTGATGCATGTGTGGAACCAGTGGATAGAAGAAGGTCGTACGCAACGACGAGCGGGTACTGGACCACGCAATGTGACCACGGCAATGACGGGATGACCGTCATCTTGTCCGCATGACCGTAATGTATCGTACAGCCTCGTCCAGTGTTAGCTCGATACTGGAGCACTGCAATGGGTGTAGACTTGTCTGCGTAGACGGTTCGGCGCCGTCTGCTGCGAGCTGGACTGGTGGCACGCATACCATTGCGCCGGCTTCCATTGTCCAGAAACCATAAACGCCTGAGACTACAATGGGCACGTGAACGCCGTCGCTGGCGTGCTGAGTGGCAAAGTGTTGTGTTTCCGGACGAGTCCCGCTCCAACCTGTCCTACAGTGATGGCCGCATACGTGTTGGACGCTCTACCTTGGGGACCGCAATCTGGCAGCCTGCATTGTGGGGCGGCATAGCGGACAAACATCAAGTGTGATGATTTGGGGCGCCATTGGATACAACATGCGATCTCGACTCCTACGTATTGAGGGCAATCTGAACAGCAGTCGCCTTATAAGGAAGGTTTTAGAACCCGAGGTCCTGCCTCTCCTTCAGGTGACTCTACATGCCATATTTCAGCAGGATAATGCCCGGCCACATGTGGCGAAGAATGTGCACGCCTTCTTTCTTCGATGAACGACGGGTACCACTGCTTCCCTGGCCTGCACGTTCACCTGCCATGTCACCCATCAAACATGTCTGGGAAATGGTTGGTCGGCGACTTGTTTGTCACGGACCTCCAGCAACCACTGTTGATCCGTTGTGGACTCGCATACAAACTGCGTGGAGAGAGATTCCCCAGGAACATATCCAGGCNGAAATGGTTGGTCGGCGACTTGTTTGTCACGGACCTCCAGCAACCACTGTTGATCCGTTGTGGACTCGCATACAAACCGCGTGGAGAGAGATTCCCCAGGAACATATCCAGGTCCTCTTTGATTCCATGCCACGACGTTTAGGGGCTCTGATTGCAGCACGTGGGGGCTTCACACCATACTGAATTCTTAAGGATAGAGATCATGTACAGTTATGTAATCCTAATCAATTGTGTATTTTCATGTACCTAATCTGTGGTATAAGGTACATTTGCATCACATGTATTCATCTTGGTGTTGTATTTTTCACAAACGTTAGCGTATTATGTACAAGTTGCTGGGTTTTTCTTTATAGGCTGTTCCCGGTCACTTTTTACGAGCGCCGATCAACTGGAACTGTTGAATTGCTAGGATCGTAAATGTCTTACCAATGGAACTACTTTCTCTACATCGCTGCTAACTTTACTGGGGTCATTTCAGTTACTGTGTTTGTTAAAATACATGCATTTAGGAGCAAAGAGATTTTTCAAAAGGTTATTTTCTTAAGTCCTCAGTCAATCGCGAACAATCTGAATTGGGTGTCTGTGGCCTTTAGGGTCAAAATTATACAGGTGGCAGAGGGCTTTAAACGGAATATTTTGAAATAGGGAACCAATGGTCGGAAATGCATATTTCAAGTACCGCGAGGCCTTGAATGAGGTATTTGTGTGAGGAACGTGTGTGTAAACTTTACGTTACAAAAATAACTGACACACGATCCAACACCTTCTCAAATTCTGGTGCGCAAACAGTTAGTTGTGTAGCACTCTGGACAGCTCTCTGTGGCATGAACGACCCAGTATCTCGTAGATTTCTATCCACGACGATAAATGTATTCCAATTCGGATGACACCTGTTGCAAAACTTTCCTCTGTGCATTCGCGCGGCTTTCCTTACTCTACATCTTGCTGCACCATACACTTAATGCATGTGTCTGCAAGTTCCTGTGATGAGTAATGATCTATCTTCGGCAACCAAGCATGGACTGTAAACACTGACAAATGCCGCCGTTGATACAGCACAGACTAGTTCGTATTATGTTGCACGCTAGCGCCACCAACCGTCTACGCGACATTTCCTACGATTAAAAACATCTTTAAAAAATATTTGTTTGATTGTATCAGTTGATGGTAACAATTTATTTGGTTTGTGTTTGTCAGTGTCATAAGACATTCGGCGATATAATCAAACCCGTGGGTATTGTCAGACTTAAGATTTAATTATAGGAATGTGCGAAGGAAGTTTAAGTACTCGAATCGTGTGATGTGTGCTACCGATTCGGCAAAGACACTTGAGTGAAGCAGTCCTGGTTCCCGAGTGTGCGTTGATTACACATACACCACACGCCACTTCTTGCGACCTGAGAAGATTTCCGTGGCTCTCGTTATCTCGTGATAAATGGTTGTCACTTCAGCCTTCCAGCCACCTGTGCCATTTGTCTCTCACCGGCCTCCAGCAGCAGCTCTTACGTCCTTCTACCCGACGCACCACCTGTAAGCACATCGCTCGCGATCAATCAGAGGCATCGTCTACCCCCTACCACCCGTTATGTCTCCACGTCTTTCTACCAAGAGTCCTGTTTGCTCCCCCCAACTCCCTCACACACAAACACACACACACATCCCCTTGAGAAGGCGGTGTGTCCAGCTTCCCACGGGGGTGAGACACACTCAAGGACAGGAGCACGACGTTTGATTCGTCCTCTTTCGAGATCTCCCTCCAGCGTCTCTTTTTATTTCTATTTTCCCCCGGCTCATCCTCGAACCAGTTCACAACTTTCTGAAACTCGGCATCTCGAGTTGGGAAGAGCAAGCAGGAAAAGCGATTTACCCTATCGG